>VYZQ01011694.1:11066-26021 GCA_013400655.1 Mystacornis crossleyi
GCAACATAAACTGGATAGAGCTTCAGATCGCTTCAAATCTCTCTATACTAAGGTAAGTTTTATCTATACTGAATAGGAATGACTATTGTAATTGATTTAGCAATTGATGTAGAAGGAGCTAGCTGATGAAACAAACACTGTGGGAAAGTTGTAAATTCTTTTTTTCTTGAAGTTAGATAGCAGAACAAGATGGTAGAAGATCTACTTTAGTCAAGTGTCAGACTATTGAAGGTCTGAATGGGTGATACTTTCTACTTTGTGGTATAAGGAAGAAATGATACCAGAGTTCTTCACTGTTCTTTCCAGCCTTAAACAGCCTCTGAGATTGTCCTGAGTAATGTTTTGGGGTGGAAAGAAATTGTAATACTTTCAGATGTATAATGTTTCTTTATGTTACTTGCAATATTTCCCACAACTGCTTATTTACTTGGCTCCCTACTAATAAAATGAGTCTAAAAAGAGAGAGACTATGCCAAAAATAACAGGTAAAGTTTTAATTTTAATTTGTATCCTGAAATAGCTTGTCCAAGTGTTACCTTTGTTGTCAGCACTAGGCGTGAAAGAACTTAGTGATTTGAGGACAGCAATTCTTTTCCACTGCTCTACCAAGTAAACATTTTATCCTTAACAATCTCAGATTAGTGTCTAACTAATGAGTAATTAGCAGTGCAAAATCCTTCATGTACCTTCGAGAGGGAAGATAATCTAGCGCTCTGTGCCAGGTTCACGTATGGAATCTGTCTGACAGAACTAGATAAACATCACCAGCTAGTCTCATATGCCAAATTTCCAGCTCTTTTCAAAAAACCAACAGTTTTTGTTCAGTTTTGAACAAATAATATTCCAGAACTGTAAACTTCTGAAATAATTATTAATTGAACCACTGAAGAGAGAGTTGCTGTCAGTAGCTTTTGAATGTGCTATTTCATCATTTTCTAAGGTCATAGGTTCAAACTCCTTAGTGGAGCTTTAATGCTCACTGGTACAGTGTTGGTCTGCAACAGCGGCCATCTTTGGAAATTTTTATGTCTTCAAGGTTTTCATGCTCAGAAATGTAAATTCTATAAAGACATGTATTTGGTCGCATGATTAAAAAAGCAGTGTAAAACTTGTTTTCTCGGTCTGTCAAGGCAGCTCTTGCTTTACAGAAGCACATTTTCCTTTTCCCACTGAACTGGTATGAATAGGGAAGCTAAATTGACAATTATATTGACACGTTAGATTACCTCCAGTCGGTTTATTGAATTAGTTTGCATATGAATGTAAAGATTTCATAACAAAATTTTCAGAGAGCTTATTTTTAAACACATAAAAATCCCATGCCAGCAGCTTTATTTGTCAATTTTCCAAATTCTATCCTTTCCATATATATATTTAGCAGAGTTATAATAGACATGCTTTAAATATTTGACAATAAATATGCAGAACAAAGTAGACCTTTTGAGTCTTTAAGGAGAGAATTCTAAAAAGTGAGGTCCAAAATTAGCGAGATCTTCTGAGTTGTAAATGAATTTGTAGTAACCTTTTTGGCCTTTTGTAAAAACTTCTTGCTTTTAATAAACACTTAGATTGCTTTTACTTTTATATATATGTATTTGCACATGTGTGAGACACATAGTTGGAAAATTTTGATTTGATAGGCTTATATATTGAAGAATCTTAAAGTCAGTTCTCTTTATATAAACTTGTTATATAAATATGGATGTTCTGTGTCTGCCCACCAGATGGAGACCAAGTACCATACAGTGTCTGGAGAGTTCAGAATATAAATATTTAACATAACTATTTATAAATATTATGACTTGATACAATCAGATTTTGCTTGTGAAACCATCTCCAGAAAGTCTGAAAGAGTTTCACTGACTTTTTAATGTGACAATTCACTGTAAACATTTTGGGGCATGCTAACATATAGGACTAATAGGATCTTGTTCAGATGACATTTCTAAGTGAATAAAACAAAGTATATGCAATACCCAACCATATCACTTCGGATTCACTATGCAGGTAAGGTAGTTATGAAAACAGTGCTCCACCGTCTGTATTTTAATGAACATACACATCTCTTCTGATTTTTAAAAAAAATTTCTAGCTTCCACTGGCTGTCTACATTTCTACTTTCCATTACCTTTCTACATTTTTGGTGCCAAAGTTCTGATAAAGAATCTTTATATTGGTGAATCAAAATTATTCTTGAAGCTTCTCCTATTCTAGTGCAGCAAGTAAGATTCCAGTTTTCTACCTGCATCAGTTATTTGATCCTAAATCATGCTTTGGGAGCACAAACTGGTCAGACCTGCTTAGCCTGTCCAGCTTAGTCTTAGTTCAGAAATCAGTTAGACAGTGAAATGATGTCAGGAAAAAATGATGCAGTATTACAGGAAGGAATGTATGTGACTTTGAGATTGGTGTGCAGCACAGTTTAATGTCTGCATATTTGCTTGTTTCTTTTCTACTCTTTTAGTGTAGCATCCTTGGAAATAACCTTAAAGATCTGGTGGATAAATATCAGCATTATGAAGATGCCTCATCTGGACTTTTGTCAGGACTACAGGCCTCTGAAATAGCTGTGAACAAGCAACTATCAGAGCCAGTTGCAGTGGATCCCAAAAATCTCCAAAGACAACTTGAAGAAACCAAGGTGAAAAGCTTTAAAATGCAGCAGTACTTTTGTCCTAAAAGGAACTGCTTTTTTGTCTGAAAAACAGGATGATCTAATATAATCCAAGTGGCAGCAGGCCAAAGTCTTGCCTTGCATGTGGGCATGCAGTTTCTAGGGTTCTGAAATTTGGCTGTTCAGAGCAATATCCGAAAGGCACTGAGTGAAAAAAAATGGGGTACCAAGATGCCATTAGCAGTGGTGAAAGCAAGATGTGTTTTCTATCACTTAGCACATGATAAGGTGAAATGTGGAAAGTTTTTGAACTAAGAAAGGATTTAGGGTTTATGGTTTGCTATCAGAATAAGGCTTGAATAGGGTTCCATATGGAGAAGTCCATTTGACTGTTGTCTGTGACTCTTGATTTTTTTTCTCTTCACATTTGCATGTTACTTCATTATGAAAGCGATCATACCAGATGAACAGTGTGATGTGAGTAGTCCGTGTGCTTGTTTCAGTTGCACCTGGTGCTATATGCCCAACAGACTGAATTTAACATAATTTGTGCTGCACAGAAAAATGGTATCTTTTATTTTTCCCCACTAAGGATGTAACTCCTGACTTTATGTAAATCCGAATATCGGCAAGACAAGTTAGTGATAGAGCTTGTGAAGGTAAAACTCTGGCTACCTATATAAAGTGTAATTTGGAGAAGGCTTTAGAAGTATACGGTGAGTGGTATAAAGTTTCATACAGTCTGCCATCTTTGAACTGACTATTATATTTTCATAAACACATTCAATCACCTACACTTTAAATAAAATGCAAGATTATTTGTTTTCCAGTGAGCAAGACTATTGGTCAGGCACTTCCTCGCTGTTTTGTCTGTGCTCGGTGAAGTATCAGTGCAGGTCAGACACATTTACTATTGAAAAATGATAATCAGTAGCTTTTGGAATAGCTTTAGCCATTTCCCTTACATCAGCCTGAGCAGTAGTTACCTTTACCTACCGTATCTTTCAAATTGGCTGCTGGAGATGCCCAACACTTTGGTGCATGACAGCAAAAGGAGTCAAATCACAGCCATGTTTAAGGCAAGAAAATTAAAAGTGTAAATTGTGAACTCCTAACAGTTGAATGTTTTAGGTACATTTGTGCTTCCAAGCACAGGAAGAGTAGGAATAAAACCCATTACAATTTGAAGCTTCATTTAAACTATTTGTTCCTTATGCCAAAATGAATTATATTCTCTATAATGCAAATTTTCATGCAAGTAATACAAAAGGAGTGAGTACTAGGGTTCTTTTTATGAAATGTCTACATGGATTACTTGCCACACAAAAGAGCACTCAATGACTATGAGTTGGGAAGAAGGGAGAGGGTACAAAATGTCAAAAGATTCAAAAGAAGAGAAAAAAACAGGAGGCTGAAGGAAGAAAGCCAATTAATGAAAGGAAAACAAAGAGTATTTTGAGGAAGTCAGGTGTTGCAAGTTAAAGCTGTCCCTTGTAGCCAACACATGCAGCTGATAATCCAGCTAGACACAGACCTTGGCAGCATGGTGAGGTCTAATCTTTTTATGGGGATTAACTGTTCTTCAGAATATTCTTCACTGCCTCTGGCATCAGCTTGCTTGCCTTCTGTTAGCATACAAGGTTTTCTGGTACATCTTTTTTTTCCTTTCTTTTTTTGTTGTTTCTTTTTTATTCTTTTCCTTTCTGCACAAATACTAGCCTAAGCCTCTTCATGTCTCTCAGAGACTCATTGTGTCAAATGGGTCAGCAAGATGATGTACTGTGCTCTGGCACAGTCTTATGCTCTGGGTACCAGTGCTGAATGCACTGACATGACTTCTTTGTGCTGGCAGGGCACATAGGATTACCTTTTGATTCATATATTCATTGAGTATCAATGAATATCAAAAAATAAATGAGACATCTCTTCACTTTGGACTTGTATAAAGTTCAAGTGATTCAAAACAAACATTAGCACAGAGGCCCGAAATACTTTAAAGATTATTTACCCTAAAGTACTCTTACACACTAGAGAGACAAAGCCACTAACAGTTGATTCAGCCTTATTGTCTTTGTTGTCTCTGGAGCAAATCATGGCTGGGCTGGTCTCTGAACATGTGTTCCTTGGTTAGATGGACAAACCTTGGCAAAATTCAGCCACACTGCTTCAGGGGTTCCTGACTGTGAAGGCAATAATCTTGTTTCAAGCTATTCCTGTTTACACTACGGTATCAGCCTGATTCTTTGTTGATACCATTGGTGGTGAATGTGTAACTGCTGGTGTTGAATGTACGCTTTTCCCTCTGAATTATTCTTAGATGCTGAGCTGAAAAATATGTTTATAATGTAGTCTGTACAAGGAGTCTTTAGAGACAGTTAAACAAAATACATATTTGAAGTTACATGCAAGAAATAAGTTGAGTCAGATAAGTATTCTGAAACATAAGGTAAAAAGGATGGTGAATGAACAGAAGGTTAACAGCAGCCATAACCACCGGTCAGGATTTTTCTTAAGGAGAGGTCACAAATTGAGTTAGTTTATTCCCAGCACTAAGTTTAGGTTCTGTGATGTATCTCAAGCCTTGCTTATGTAAATATCAACTGTACTGAAAAGCATAACTGATAATAGTGGAATTTTACAGGTTCTTCAGGGACAAGTGTCTAACCACCAAATTGCTGTAGAAAAACTGAAAAAAGCTGCTGAAGTGTTATTGGACACAAGGGGAGAGTTGACACCAGACAAAGATGAGATTCAGAAAACACTGGGTAAAATATTTGCTTTTTTTAATACCTCTTTTTATCACTTGTGTCTGTGTGCAGGTTCTAGAAGAGAAAAATTATAGAGCTTCCACCTTCTTGTGCCACTGTCCAAGTCTATGTTTTGTTGAGTCATTAGTCATTACAACACAGTAACTTTATTGTTGGTCTCTCTCCTACATTGATCCACATGCTTTTCACTGCCATTTCATTTTTGCTTTTTACAGAGATAGAGATTGCCGAGCAGAGGTAGTGATTTGCTGAGGATCATAAATTCTCCAGAGAAACATGACTCCAAGGAACCTGTTTACAAGCAGTTATTTGAAGTTTGCTTAGCTTAGGAATTATTTCCTTCCAACTTTAAGAAACTGTCTATGAAGGGGTTGACTTTGGCTGGCTGCCAGATGCCCACCCACCTTCTCTCTCATTCCCCTTGCTCAAGTGGATAGGAGTAAAAATTAAGATGGGAAAGCCCATGGGTTGAGATAAAGACAGGGAGATCACTTACCATTTACTGGGCATGGACAAAATAGACTTGACTTGGCAAAAATTAGCTTTCATTTATTGCCATATAAAACAGGTTTGGGAAATGAGAAATGAAGACAAATCACAGCAACACTATCCTCCACCCCACTCTTTTCTAGGCTTACCGTCACTTCTTCCTTCCTTCCCAGCTACTCCCACTTCCTCCCTGCCAAACAGTGCAGTGTGGATGGGAAATGGATGATTGTGGTCACTCCGTAATTTCTCTGCTGCTGCTTCCTCCTCAGATGTTTCCCCTGCTCCAGTGAGGGACCTCTCTGCAGGCTGAAATCTTTCAGGCTAATATTGTTCCAGTGTGAATATAGGCTGTATTTTCTTCAGGAAATATCCACCTCCTCTAGCATGGGGTCCTCTACATGCTGCAGTGTGGTTATCTTCTCCTCCATCCTCCGCAGGCTTCAAGGGAATCTCTGCTCTAGCACCTGGAGCATCCCTTTTCCATATTTCTTTTCTAACTTTCATGTCTGCAGTGCTGTTTTCATACTTTCTTTTCCCTCATTTCTCTGTCCCATACAGTCTTTTTCCTTTTCTTAAATACATTTCTAGCAGCACCACCAGTTTGGCTGAGGAGCTCAGCTGTGCCCTATGATGGGTCAGCTGGAGTTGGCTGGAACCACTTGTGTCTTCCATGGGGCAGCCCTTGACCTCCTCTCACATGAGCCTAAAAGAACTTGTCACTAACAAACCCTTACCACCTACACTTAATACTCTTTCCTATCAGTTGTGAGAAGTAGCACAGCATGACATTCATCACTGTCTGAAGTTTGAAGGTGCTCTCTGTGTATTACACAACTGCCTCTTCATGGAATCCCATAAATAACTTGCTGAACAACAAAATAAGACAACTGTGGCTTGACCCTTTGGAGTTGGTGGTAAAACTCTGTAGGAGGTACATGGAGCTTGTAACTTTCAGAGAGTTATCTTGAATGTGTTGGATGTCTAATGAAGAACCATGTGGAAGAACCTCTCAGGTCTCACAATAACATAAGAAGCATAATTATAGAAGACCTGTCTTAATACTCTGCTCTTTTATTTCTTGGGAGCAGTCAACAGCTGTCTTAAGCTAGAGCTACATGGAAACCAGCTCCTAGCGCTGGGCAACTACAGCTGTATGCTACTCCCTCATTTCCCTTGTCTGGTGTGTTTCTTGGCTCTGTTTGAAGTTTTTGGTCTTTGCTTCCATGTTTTTACTGACTAAAGCTGACATTCTTTTTCTTCATTTTAACAGCAATTTTTGACTCAGCTGGTGAGAATTGGTGAAGTGAGCTGAAAGTTTAGTTTGGCTAGAGGAAAAAAATTGAAATACGTTTTCTTTTTATCAGATGATATCGTGGAAAGATATGACAATTTATCCAAATCCGTGAATGAAAGGAATGAGAAGCTTCAAGTAACTCTGACACGATCCCTAAGTGTGCAGGATGGTTTGGATGAAATGCTGGATTGGATGGAAGGAGTTGAAAAGAGCCTTAAAGAACAAGATCAAGTGCCTTTGAATTCTGCTGCTATTCAGGATATTATTAGTAAAAGCATTGTAAGTAGCATTCTTTGAAAGAAGAAACATTTGTTTGATAATGCAGAGTTCAAGAAAGAATTAAAATCTTAGGTTGTCACCTTTAATGGATTCAAAATACTTAGTAAAGAGGACTGTTGTGTGAAGTGAAACTGCACATAAGGATTTTTGTAGCTGAAATTGATTATACTCATGGTTTAGCTGTACTGGTTTGTTGCTTTATGTGGTAGACAAATTTAAAATGTAGTTGCAAGTAATACAAAGTAGTTCGTGTATGTTTCAGATGCTAGAACAAGACATTGCGGGTCGCCAAAGCAGTATAAACACCATGAATGAAAAAGTGAAGAAGTTCATGGAAACAGCAGATCCATCCACTGCATCCACACTGCAAGCTAAAATGAGTGAACTCACAGGACGGTTTTCTGAAGCAAGTAACAAGCATAGAGAGAAGCTTATGAAAATGGAGGAATTGAAGACTAAAGTGGAGTTATTCGAAGGTCTGTCAGAAAAACTTCAGTCGTTTCTAGATGAGAAAAACCAGGCACTCAGTGAGACAGAGGCACCAAGAAAGGATGTTAGTGAAGTGTCTCAATACATGCAGGTACTGTAGCATTCAATTTGTATGTGTTATGCATTCTTAGTCTAACTCATCTAAGTGATTGAATAAGAAACAAGGCATGTTTTTTTCCAGCTTTGTTTGGATAGCTAAAATCAAGAATTTAATTTTTAACAGGTGATTATAAAGTCTAATATGAAGAACGTAATCCTATTTTGCAGGAAGCTAGTGTAGAATTGGCACAACACAAGAAGGATCTGGAAGTTTTGAAGAAGCTTCTTGAAGAACTTTCATTCCATGCTCTTCCTGGAGATAAAGCACTGGTATTAGAAAAAGTAAATGTTTTGTCAAAGAAATTCAAAGAGGTAGAGGAAACAATAAAGGAAAAGTAAGTTGAATAATCAAAGTATTTCCACTTTGGCTAATAACACAGTGTGAATGTTGTGATTACTGCTGTCATTTTGCATGCAATCTCAAGATATGGCAGTTAACCAGATTAAGTGAAGGGGTCTTTTTGAAAATGCCCCTGTAGTTAGTCTGTCTGGCTCAAGAGCTCTAAAAAGATAAATAATTTTTTAAATTTTGTGACATTCACATGATTCTTGGCAATTTTAATAAAACCCTACTTCTCAACCCTTTTCTGATAGAATATAAATTGCTGCTTGTGCATATTGCTTTAGAGTACCATTTGGCATCAGGCTGCAAAGGAAAACTGGAGAAATTGTGAGAGATTCCACAGAAGTTACCTTTACAGTAAGACTAGATTTTGCACGTTCTGCTTATATCCATAAAATTAGCTTTTTGACACTTTGTATTTAGGAATGGTAATACCAGACTGATAATATTTGTTAGTTTAATTATTAAAAGGAACACTGTCATTCCTTTGTCTTTAATTGTCTAGAGAAGAGGATGTATCATCTTGTCAGAAAGAAATGGATACTTTTGAGCTCCTCGTAGAATCATTAAAGAAATGGATAAAAGAGACAACAGAGCGAATTCCAGCAGCACAGCCCTCTCTGAATACAGAGGAGTTAAAGAAACCTTTGGAAGATACATTGGTAAGCCATTGCAGGAGAAGTGAAATCTGGCTGAAGGGAATAAGGCATCTATTACTAATACTGAGATACAGACCTAAGGTGTAAGCAGTCACAGTAATTGGGACTAGGGGGCTTGCAGTCTGCATTTACATTCCCATTTGCTTTGTATGTGTTGCAGCAGATTCCCAAGTAGCAAAGTTGTTCCTTTCTGTACACTAAGTCTCTTAAGTCTGAAGTCAGTTTTGTAATGAACAAATTACTTTCTTAACCAGAATTTAAAAGATGAATGGACATTAAAGGCACCTGAACTGCAGAAAATGAATAGCAGAGGAACTTTGCTGTGTAACCTAATCACTGCTGTGACTTCTCCTGCAAAACTGAGAGCAGTTGCCAAATCAGGTATGCTTTTGTATAATCAGGTAAGCCTAACATTTCAGGGATTTTTAAAACCTTTAAGACAAAAATTGAAATTATTTCACACTTGGATTAGTGTTGTTGACTGCCACGGGGGGGTCTGTTAGTCTGATCCGAGATGCCGCAACTTTCCCAGAGAGAGGTGCCGCAAGAGACAACTTTCTAGGAGTCTCTGGCAATCCTCTGGCTGCTGGGAAATCTCAGCAAGGGGACAGCCTCTGGCTGTAAACGACCAGCTCTTAGCAGTGATTTCAGTTCAGTGATTTCAGCTCTGCCTTGCAAGGTAACCCCAGGCCGACTCAGGGACAGAGAGACAGGAGCACCGTGTAGCGATTGCACAGAGGTAGCCTTTATTGTCCAGCACTCTGCGAAGGGGGCCAAGAATGACAGCTGCCCCCTCAACTGGCCAGAAGTTGTGGTTTTTATGAGGGAAAGTGAGGATGGTACCAAAGGGACAAAACCAATGGGTTAGAAGGAATTTACGTGGGCACAAAAGCGTGGTGGGGTCTCACCCTGACCAGGGAGGACTGCTCCTTCCAGTATCTCTCCAGGGGACAGTGGAGATAAGCTTGTCACAGCCCATTCAAGGGACATCTCTCTAAGGGAGAGACCTGGCAAGCTTATCCTCCTCCACAGGTTAGCATTCTGAATATTATGGCTTGTGAGAAAACATTTAGCCATGTCTCTTCTGACCATTGTTTGCTGTGATTTTCATTTAAATGGTCTAGCTGCTGTAGTAATTCAGCACACATTCTCACTGTTTTACTCTGCCCAAATAATGTAAAAGTGCACCGATGTGAATGATTAACATGTCCTAGAGCTGTTATGTAATTCCCAGATAGTGAATAAAATGACAGTATCACAATTGCCTTCACCTCATCTCAAAAAGCTTCTGATAATGAGAAACTGAGTTATTGTGATCGGCGTTCAGTGCTTCACATATCCATCAAGTCTTCTGCAAGCAGGAGAAATACAAACCTTGTTTTGCATTTTGATGTACCTGCACAGAGACACCTATTTAATGGCCATCTTGTGATGCCAAGCAAACACAGAGGGGTTTGCAGAGTTGTAGAGTTTTTGTCAGAAGGGTAATGAAGAGATGGTTTATGTAAAAAGTGAGCTTAGGTAAACCTACTCATCCTAATATGATATCATAATTAGTATTAGTCTGTGTTTTAGTTGAAGCAACAGCACAGAAGGGAATCAACTTTGTATCCCAGCATAATTTTCCTGGGCTGAAATGTGTTTTCTGTCTGGAAATTCAGCTACATTCTATTTTACTGGTAATCATAATGTAAAGATAGCAAGTCTATTTCTGTTATTATTCTTTAGTCTAGTGTTAAATATTAATTTGCTTTGCAGAAACCAGTAATTCTGCCAAGTATCATTCCAGACATAGTTCAAGGCTGTTGAGCGTTTTAATGGCCATAAGCACATTTTCAGTCAATTCTTGAACTGACTAGGTCTGAAAATAAATTCAAGTGTGTTGGCTCACTGGTCATCTGCAAATGACTGGGAGGTTGGGGACTGACAGAGAATATCTATTGGGCAAAAGTAGAACACTTTATTTTATCTCTATGTAATAGCTGCCTCTTCTTTGTTTTTTTGGGTTTTTTTTTCCCTTTTTTTCCTTTCTTTTTTGAACTTTAAATAAAAATCTTTCAAAGAACATTTTGGAATCTTCTATGATGTATTTGGGCTCATTCCTCTGCCTCTTTTTCTACTCCTATGCTTCCAGTTTGAAAAATAGTTAAATAGCTATCACATAGAAGGAGCTATAATCCTCCAGACCAGAACATTTGCCCTCCTTATCAAGAGCTGTACTGTGCATCAGTTTATCACAGTTATAAATACCAGAGTCCGGCTAATAGAGCATGGAGATCTACAAGACTCTGGCTGGAGCCTGTGACTTCTCTTGTTTTCTCTTGCCATCCTCCAGCTGCCACTAATGTGGTCCTCACTGTCCAGCTGGTACTGGGGGGTGGATGCATAGCCTTTTCCAAGACAGTCATTAATCTTCCTCTGTTAATTGCTCATCTGGGAATACATATGTGCAGGAGAGTGGGAAGTGAGTCTCCTTGCAGTTCTCTGCGGTGTGATCATATGGCCCTGCTCTTTGGTCTGACTCCATTTCACAAAGCCCATTAGCTCTGGTTTCAGAGGCTCTGATATTATGTGTAATTGGTAGGGCTGCCTTCGACTGACAGTGAGGACTTGAGGTGTAACAGTAAGAGTGCCATGTTGCAATTCCTGTCATGGAGCACATGCTTGAGTCTTGCTTATGACAAGGTAGGGAGGGATTAATCCATTTGGTATTGGGGACTTTCTGTGCAGAGTTACAGTGCTGATAAACCATACAATCATTTTAAGTTGGAAAAGACATTTAAGATGATGGGGTCCAGCACTGCCAAATCCAGCACTAAACCATGTCCCCAAGCGGCATGTATACATGTTTTTTAAATACCTCCAGGAATGGTATCTCAACCACTTCCCCGGTGGGTAAAGGTGCCCTAAGTAAGCAGTGCCTTTGGTTGTGGTGTCTGCGATGACCACTCTAGGTCTCTTTGCTGTTTAATATTTAGTGCTCTCCCCAGTTGCAGCATTTGCCAGCTAGTCCTCTCCCAGACTATATCCATTGTGGCTGGGTAAAACTGTGCTCTCAGTAACAGGGTCATTTTGGGGAGAGGAAGGAAGTGATAGCAGTGTGGATGTGAATAGGCCTCAGAGCTAGGGCATAAACCTTTGGCCCTGGTCGGTTATTTAGTAAAGAATTGTGAGCAGTAGGACTGCTTATACATCCTATATATGTGCACACTTCTAAGTGCGTGCATGTACACACACCCAACTGCTCTGTGTATGTGATACCACTTATGGTACTGGCTGGCTGGAGCTTCGTTCTTGATGTTGTAATGACAGCTACAGATCATGCTGTTTTGAAGAAGAAATGCAGTGCTGGGGTTTTGGTGGGAAAAGGCCCAGATAAGCAAGAGGCTTCATCTCTTTTGATCCACAGGTGGCACAATATTAAATGGTGAAGGAGGAGCTCCAGGAACTCAGGATTTCTTGAAAAATAAAGGTCAGTAAAAATGTCAGCATGTGATAAAGAAATGTTGCTTGCCAACTGCTGTTGAATATGGATATATTCTTTGAATTTTGTATGCAAATCTGCTTGTTGCAGTCATTATTAGACTGAAATTTCACATCACCATCACATAAGACAACTTCACTGACTAGGGCATGATATTATAAGTAATTATAACAATACCTATCTCATTATTTTCTTTGAAGACCAACCAAATCTGGCCTTGTTTTCTGAATCAATATATCATTTCATAAATGTATACAGGGATGGCTATTTTAATACGTGACATGACTTTTGAGAAATCCCTTTCTATAGGGTTTGAAACTTTAACACCTGTCAGCATTCACAACATGCATATACACAAATTTATGTATACAAAGACACCCATTTTATGTACATTTGTATCACTGTGACCAATTCTTTCGTAGAAACCAAGGAACTTTTATTTAAGGACTTTATAGTAGCTGAAATGTAGCCCAGCATATTCAACTTTTGGTCATGGAATTGTTACTTAAAATACTAAAATATCATTGGGTAAGAAGATTGAAATATTTGTGCACTTGTATGTATTGAAATAATGACTTCTGGGAAATAAGAAGCTCTTGCAAATAGGAACTTATATTAGCTCATTCAGAGGTGGTGTTGCCACATTTAGAGTGGATTGGAAATAATTCAATGACTTCTTATTTGTGGGACTATTAGCTGGTGTAACTGTTTAGAATCCATGCAGTGTTGTTTCAAGGGCTTGTAACTTCTAATAGTCTTCATGCACCTCTCTTTCCAGAACTGACAACTGTTCAACAAGCTATGTCTAATGTAAATCACAGCTATGAAGATTTGGGAGTTTTATTGAATGAAAAGATTTCAGAACTAGAAAGTATGCTTTCAAAAATGCAAAATATTCAGGAAGAATCAGCCTCAATGATGCATTGGTTGAAAAAAATGGACAAAACTGCATCAGACTGGGAAGCTGCTCCAACAGATACTGAAGCGGTTAAAGCCCAAGTGGAGCAACATAAGGTACTTTGTGCCTTCAAAGAAATACTTTTTCTTGTCGTTATTAGGCAGATGCTATGAAATAACTGGTACCTCAGCTTAGCTTAATGTTGCAGAGAGTATTTAAATGATCCTACTAAGCATATTAGTCAGGCTTAGGGCAAATCTGGCAAACTGTGTCAGTGGAGTAAAGGAGCACTGTGTCAGAGAGAATGAGTTTTGCAGGTCAGAGAATAATAATTTCGGTGGACAATTTGAAAAGGTGAGGCTGTACTGATTATGCAATAAACTTTTTTGATCTTAGTGGTTTAGAGGTGTATATAATAGATTACTTGTAATATGTGAAGGGCTGTATCTGTCCAAAAGCTGTTTCTGCAGCTGCTGGTTCACTGACGCTCCACAGACCTCCCGGTCTCTGCAGCTGCAGCGGCTTATGTCTCTTCCAAGGCAGTGTTTCTCTTCAGCAGCCCTGTCATGCTTGTTAAGTTATATAGCTGCACAACAGTCTCCTTCCCCCTTTTCAATTGATATGAGAAAACCACTGAATCAGCAGTAAGCTTCTGTCCTGTTTCAGCATTGGAGACATATGCCTCTCTAGCAATAAAAGACAATATTTACACATGTAAGGTTCATCTGTAAAAGAAAACGTAATGGATAGGGAAAATTCTTTTCTTGCTTGTGATTGTCTATAAACAAAAACAGAATTTGATTTAACTGAGTTTCTTTTATATTTGGCAGGTCACCCTTAAAAATTAACCTGACCAGCTACCAACTTCCTCAGAGTTGGATAACGTTCAATCCTAAAATTCAGACTAAGTGTGAAAGAAAACCAGCTCTTTTTTCTTAACAGAGAATGTGCAAAGCTAACATGGTCATCTAACCTGCAGTGTAGTAATAGAAAAGTATTCACAAATAATTGGAAAACTGAGTGAGTGCTCAGGCAAGAGTCATCTGATGCAGTTGGACCTTTTATTAGAAGTTTTAAATCAAATACAGTTTGTTCAGTGTTTATTTTTTGCGGGTTTTGGATAATTAAGAAGCAGCTCCATGAGGCAAGCTTTGTTACTTAAGAACATTCATATAAGAGCCCTTTGCCAGGCATAAAAGAAACGTTCGCTTCTGTCTGCAGGAACAGCATTAATTACGATTTGCTGGGGTATCTCAGTCTTCTGTTAGGTCTACACTTAAAACTCTGATTCTCTTTAAACTATGGGTTTAGGGGATCTACACAAAATAGTTTGTCTGTGATAGCAGGAGGTCTACGGAGGTAAATGAGGCCACACCACACTCCTCTCTGTTGGTGCTAGCTGGGTTATTTCTGCTGTGAACTGTACTTTGCATTAGTCAGTTTGCCTTCTGTACACAAATAGATTCCAAGTATATGTGACTGTGATGGAACATAGTAAATCTTATTTATCTGAGTTCTTCTAGTTCTGTCACTTGTTCA
>VYZQ01011694.1:26891-51919 GCA_013400655.1 Mystacornis crossleyi
TATTTATCTGAGTTCTTCTAGTGCTGTCACTTGTTCAGATTAAGCAATAATTACTAATATAGTTTATATCTCTCAGGTTCTCTCTTCCAAAAAAAATTGACTAGCAACTTAAGTCATTACAATGTGTTTTGAGATTCATAGCAGAAAATCAGTATATACAGTCTAGATATTTATTTTTTATCTTCATGTTTGGCACCTCAGTATTATGGACTGCAAACTTTACCATTCTTCTTTATTCTCTTATTTATTTATTTATTCTANATTTGAGACCAAAGTCTAAATTTGGGGGTATTTCGTTTAGTAATATTCTAATCCAATTTTATTAGATGTTGTATATTCACTGGTCTAAGAATTCCACATGTGGCTGACTGTCATCCAAGTGTATGTGGGTCTGACTTTTAAAAGATGTTATTTGCAGAGTCACTGCAATAAGCCATCTGGAATTAATCAGCAAGAAGCCTTATGAGAGAGCTCTGTTTATGTTTCATATATAGTCATATCCATCTGCTAGAACATGCATGCAATATGTTAACATTATCATTGTTAGATTCCAAATGGAAAGAGCTCAATCAAGTTACATCGGAGAGACAACAAAAACTGGAGGAGTCTTCAAATTACCTGACCCAGTTCCAGACAGCAGAAGCTCAGCTAAAGCACTGGCTTGTAGAAAAGGAGCTAATGGTCAGTGTGCTGGGACCATTATCAATTGATCCTAATATGCTGAATACACAAAAGCAGCAGGTTCAGGTGAGTAGTGTCAACACACATTATTAAATTTCTTTGCCTTTTTGCTATTAGCAAAGTACTATTTTGCATCTAGAATAGAGCATGGTTAGTATAAGCCATTAGGTTTGTTTATCTTTAGGTATCAGCTTAGGTCATAGTTGACTACAGTTATTACAAGAAAAAATTATCATCAGAGTGAAAAGAGATCAGAACAGGTGAAGAAAAATTGATCCTCTGATACATCTTTTTGTTTTGACCATACTGTCAAAATGACCATACTGATACATCTTTTTCTTTTGACCATGTAGTGGAATGAAAATGCCCCTTTGAATTTTTTTAATTTGACATTTTACGGTCATTCCTCATATACAGTCTGTGGTTAGAACTAGCTTTTGGAGATTTCATTCCCTTGGCTGTGCCAGTAGCTAACAAAAATATGAAGGCAAGTGAAATGCAGAATTGTGGATAGATACGGGGCCAAGAGTGTCAAAGACAGAAGAAAGAGTATAATGAAAAAGTGGCGTAATTTACTGACAGCAGTACAGCAAGCTGCAGACAAAAGAAACTAAATCAGATGAGGTTGCAGAAGGTAGAAAATTTAATTTCAAAAATTTCTATTGCTGTCAGTTATTCTAAACTGATAGGAAATAGTTTTTGAAAAAAGTGTTATTAAAGGTTTGATATCAGTATTATTTAAAATGAAGTGTTTAAAACGTGAACTGTGTTCTAATACTATGTGAAATACTATGACTCAGTATTGGTTTGTAAGTGCTTCAGAAGTCTAGACAGATGGCATAAGACTATCATGTATCACTTAACAGTCCTTAAAAGTTCAACCTAATTGACTTGAAAAGAAAGGGTTTGGAATGTTCTGTAAAGTAAATCCATTATATTTGTCCCTTCTTTTGCAAGCACTGTGACTTACTGTCAAAAAAAAATTGAGAACCAGTGATATAAACTTTAAAGGTCTTACACTACACATTCAGTCATTTTGTGAATTAGCCAAATAGTCTCAGTTCCATAATAATACATTGCAATATTATGTCAGAATACACCTTCTTTGCAGTTCTATCTTACGACAAATATCAAAACTGTCTAGGAAAGAAGACACTACTTGAAACCAAACAGCACTTATTTTATGTGGTGTGGTTACTTAATTATTGTAGTATTAACAGAATTCATTGTTTACTTGTATCTCCTGGTTGAATTTCCATTAGATGATGTGTAAATTCACCTTATTTTTTCTGTTTCTTTGATGTAAATACTTGGAAAAAACGCAGGTTATGTAGAAGGCACATTTATTTCACTGCCTTGTAGACTCAGACACACTCATTAAGAAAGCTAAGCTACAACAAATTCTACATGATTTTTTGTCAGAAGCACTTTTTTTTTTCATGAAGTAAATTATTTTTTAAATTCTCTTTTTTTCCTAGATTCTGCTTAAAGAGTTTGACACCAGAAAGCCACAATATGAGCAGTTAACTATGGCTGGGGAAGGGATTCTGGAGAGACCTGGTGAGCATCCACCCTCACATGAAATTGTAAAAGAGCAACTGGCAGCTGTGGCACAGAAGTGGGACAGTCTAACCAGCCAGCTGAAGAAGAGATGTGACCGGATTGACCAAGCCATTGTGAAAAGCACAGAGTATCAAAGTTTACTCAGAAGTCTGTCTGATAAACTAAGTGCCTTGGATAATAAACTAAGCAGCAGCCTGGCTGTGAGTACACAACCTGATGCTGTAAAACAACAGCTGGAAATTGCTAAAGAAATGAAGAAGGAAATAGAACAGGAAATGAAGAATATAAATGCAGCACAAGCTCTTTGTGAAGAGCTGTCAACGCTGGTTGGGGAAGAGTATTTGAAAGCAGAACTTACAAGACAGTTGGATGGCATCTTAAAATCATTTAAAGATATTGAGCAAAAATCAGGTTAGTATTTGTTTAAAGAAAAATAGTAACTAAGGCATAAAGTAAGGCAAAACTTTGTCATAGAGGTGTTGAGTGAGCTGAGCCTGGTGCCAGCTCTCTATCCAGTCCAACCCCTAGACAGCTGTACATTAGAATTTAGAAGAATCCCCATACCTTGAAAAGATAAGAACAGTGCTTGGGATCTCTGTGAATAAATAGTTTGGGAGAGAATTTGGAGTAAAATAGGAAGGCTGCTTTTGTCATGTCTTCCTTCAGGTGCATCTTCACTGAATTAGAATACCAAAAGAAGATGCTGTTCATGGAGCAACTCAACTTCATAGGGGCAGAGTATAAGCCAAAATGATAATTTCTAGGCAAACACCAGTTAATGGCTTAGTGAAACACAGTGGTGATTGTATAAAACTGCCTGTGACAGAAGGGGTCTGGTGGTCTGCAGCCTTTCCTTGCCTTGTGAACAACAGAACTGAGCAAGTAATACATTGCAAGTGATATCATACTTCCCCCTAGCAGCCTCCGTTTTAGGTTTTTAATTTCCTCTGGTCACGAGGAACTTCAAAGAATCTCCCTAGGAACATGTATTGCCTATAGGCCATGATTTAGACTCTACAAGGTTATACCACTTAATACTCCCTGTGCTTACACTTCGTAGTACCACGAAGCGCAATTGTGTGTCTTTTACTGCCAAAATCTGCCTGAGTGGGATCCGTGTAAATATCCACAGACTGGATAAGCTCATCTCATTTGATTGATGTCCTACTGCCTTCAGTGCTCTGCTGTATTACAGGAATGAATCTTCCCCTTGCAAGAAACTTGGTTGTCTGCCAGTCAAACACCACATACTAAGGACAGGCTTTCTTTAAATTAATGATCACGCATAATAGAATCAATATTAGTTATAATTTTTTTCACTGCATACTAGCAGGTTCTGATAACAAACCTCTGTGCTGCCTTCTCCTTTGTAGATAACCATGTTCAGCAGCTTCAGTCAGCGTATGCCACTTCTCATCAGTTCCAGCAAATGTCTAAGGACTTTCAGGCCTGGTTAAGCAAAAAGAAAGAAGAGCTGAACCAGGCTCGTCCTGTGTCAGCCAAACTTGATGCCTTGCAATCACTAATTGAAGAACAGAAAGATTTTAAGAAGACAATGGCCGATCAGATTAGTTCATATGAAAGAATTGTTGCAGAAGGAGAAAGTATCTTACAGAAGACTCAAGGAGCTGACAAAGCAGAGTTACAATCCCAAATTGCCGTACTCAAAAATAACTGGGATGAAATGAATAAACAGGTAAAAGAAAGGGAAGATAAATTAGCAGATTGTCTGGAGAAAGCCCTCAGATACAAGCAGCATGTAGAAAATCTGCAGCCGTGGATAGAGAAGTGCCAAAACAACCTGTGTGAATTAAAAGTTGTCATAAACCCTGTTGAAATAGAGGATTCTATTGTTCAGGTGAGGGCATGGCAGAAGGACCTGGATAAACACCATGGGATGGTGGAACTATTAAATAATTCTGCTGAAAGTTTGCTCAATGCAAGTCAAACAGATAAAGAAATTGTTCAAGAAGAAACTAAGGTGCTGAATCAGAATGTGAAAGTGGTTACAGAACAGTTACATAAGAAGAGAGAGTGCTTGGAAAATATGGCACAAAGACTGAAAGAGTTTCAGGAATCATCCAGGGAAACTGAAAGACAGCTTAAAAGTGCCAAAGAGCATCTGGAAGCTCATGACTCACTTGGACCTCAGTCATTCAGTAACAAACACCTGACAATGATGCAGGCCCAGCAGAAAGCCTTGCAAGCTTTAAAGCCTCATGTCGATTTAGCAAAAAAGCTTGCCCAAGACCTGGTGGTAGAAGCTTCTGATTCAGCAGGTGTTTCTGACCTTTTGCTCCAAGCTGAATCTTTGGAGCAAGAATACAGTGCAGTGAAGCAGCAAGTTGAGGATAGGTGCTCGTTCCTAGAGACCAAACTTCAGGGAATTGGCCATTTCCAAAACAGCATCCGAGAGATGTTCTCTCAGTTTGCAGAGTTTGATGATGAACTTGATAGCATGGCTCCAGTGGGGAGAGATCTCGAGGTACTGCAATCACAGAGAGAGGACATAAAACATTTCATGAAAAAGTTGGAGGATCTTATAATGAATAATGAAAATGCTAATAAAAACTGTAAAATTATGCTAGCCACAGAAGCTGAAGCTTCTCCTGATCTTGTTGGTATAAAGAGAGACCTGGAAGCTCTAAATAAACAGTGCAACAAGCTACTAGACAGAGCAAAAGCCAGGGAAGATCAAGTGGACAGTACTATTTGCCGTGTTGAGGAGTTTTACAGTAAGCTAAAAGAATTTTCCACTCTGCTTGGGAGAGCTGAAGAACATGAAGAGTCACAAGGTCCTGTTGGAATGGAAACAGAGGCTATTAATCAGCAGCTGAATACATTCAAGGTAGGAGGATTCCTTTCTTGCTATTATAAAGTATTTTGTCACAATACCATTTTATTAAACATCATAGTGAAAGGGACTGGTTAAGTGCAGACCTTAGAGGAGTCTTGTGTCACAGCAGTCTGTTCTGCCTGTATTCTCTTTATCTGTTTTAAATGGGGGTCTTATGCTCCAGAGAAGCTTTCCTTTGCTACAACTTGGCAGACATTGGGAATTTTGCATCTCAGCTCCTGGTTCCTGCACCCCAATTCCCTCTTCATGTCTCTTCACTATCTTGTTACCTTCTGTAAACCATCTGCCTTTCAAGTTTTTGAGAAACTGCATATTGTCTCTATTTGAGGTCCATGTATTACACAACTTTTTTCTTCACAGTGGTGTGAATTTTGGACTCCAGTGTTCACATACCAGCCCGCATTCACTTTGCTCATCTGAATAGTTTAGTTTTTTTTCACCTGGGTATAAGCTTCAGCATATTTAAGTTTAAGATGTTACCTTTTGCCATTTTCTGTTCTGATACACTGGGCACTTTTACCTCACTGAATTCCACCCTTACCTAGAAATATCCTAATAAAAAGAAAACAGGCAAAATAATCCCCCTATTGGGATTATTAAACACTGTTTCTAAATATTAACGTTAATAAACATTAAACTCCCTATATTGGGACTTTGGCTGTAGCATCCTCATCCAAAATGCACTCCAGAGCTTCTGTGTGTAGCTTTTTTTAATATGCCAGCTAGCAATCCATGTCCAGCTCAAAAAAAATGCATTGCAGTGATAGTGAGTGTTAATTGAGCTTTCTTGCTGAAATAAGTACAGATATTTGCTTGGTTTAGGTTACAATAAATGGATTTCCAGTGCTCACCAGAAAGATTTATAGTGTTTGTAAGTAGTGTTTGAAAAAGATCATAAATTCCTAATGGCTGTATAGTAGCACTTAAATATTCTGCGCTGCTTTGGTTTCATTCCAATATAATATTGATTCAAATGTTTGTATGACCTGTACATTAGTTGACAGTTAATGATAAAGCCAAACCTTCATAACAGGACTTGATAAGCCATGCGGTTAAATTTTGATGACCTTGGAAAAGAGTCATTACATGGCTGGCCCAACAGAGGGTGCATTTTGCTTGTTTAAGCCATATTAGAAAGCAAAATTAAACCAGAAAACTTTCCTCTGGGAATTTCAAATGGAAGTTACTGTGAGTTTTGATGATCTTTGAGAATGCATAAATAAAGACAAAAATCTTGAACAAATAGTTACATTATGAGGAGATTCCATTAGACTGGGAGGATTAAAATTGTATGCCAGTCTATGCTAACAAGTCTATCTCAATTTAAAAGAGAAACAAATGGCTTTTCTTTGTATATGGTTAGTAAAACACTTCGGATATTGGAAAATAGCAACAGCTCCTGCTGCGAATGTTCTTGCTTACACTGCCTGTATAGGACTTCAGTTGTAGCCAGTTTGAGATCTCTGATTTCACCACATTTCTTACATTTTCAAACATGAGGTGCAGCTTCAGGTCTGTGTTAATACATATTTTATACAAAGAATTGTATATATAAAAACACGTATTTTATTATAAAGAAAAATGCTTTTGGAGTGTTACAACCTGATGAGCAGATGGTAGGAGAATCCAGTTCCCTGTGTGTTGTCTCAGAGCTGTAGTTCATCAGGGCATTGGACCCAACACAGCAACTGAACAGTTTGGGAGTAAGAGACCTGTGCAGACCTGTGGGGTGAGAGTGTCCCTGAAACACAAGAGCTTATTGTATTTTATTATTGGTAAGAAGGCCGAAAAAACCTGGAGAGACATAAAGGAGAACAGTGATAGCAGCATGTTTATATCCAGAAGTCTACTCTGGGACTGTATTTATATTAGATATTTATAAGCTTAGAAATGTGTTTTGCTTGAAGCAGCTATTTTAGGCCATGCTTTTGCTTATGATTAAAAACACAATGCCATTAAACAGGAGGTGAAGAACGATGGAAAAGTGAAGGGGTTGTTTAAGTAAGTGAAAAGTAAGTGCAAGAAATGAAACAGCAGAGTGAGGAGCCTTTGAAGAAAGGAAATAGGGAGAGCAGAATGGGAAATTTTACTAAGTGAGAGTGTAGTTAGTGAAGGGATACTGATAGCAGGAGGATAGGGATCAACTCTCCTAATACTTGGTGTCAGTGCTACTGGGGCATATCAGAATTACAGTAAGCAATCTGTTTATACTCTTTGCCCTTCCAGAGAGCAGTTCTACCTGAGGCAGCAAACTGTAGGGAGACTGGCTCCCACAGATCCTGCTCCACTCGTGGAGTGTTTGTCTTTGCTCGCATGCTTGTGCACGTACGCAAACACACACGACCTGAAAATGTGGCTGTGGCCACAAAACCACTGTCTGGCTCCTTATGTCTTTAGCTCCTGTGGTCAACTACAGTCAACTTCAATTCCTCAAGACTAAAGTAAAAGAGTTGTTCTTTGGTATTGATAAATTAAAATGAAATCTTCACTCTCTTACAGGGAAGGAGCTCGTGTAATGGGCCAGAGGTGGTTTTTGTGGTTTAACCAATTTTTATGTACAAAGAATTAGAGCTGTGTACATCTTCTTGGCATGACATTAAAATGCATAATTTAAAAAAAAAACTGGCTTTGATTTGTATTATATATGTATTTATTTAAAATACATATGCATACTTGTTTTATTTATATTTCTTCTTTGTAATATACTTATTCCAGTCAGTACATAGTGTTAAATTGAAAGTAGTTGCCATCAGTGTTAAATTTTAAGTAGTTGCTGTCAGTGTTAAAACATATTTATTTACAAAGAAGTTATAAAATTTGCATTCTGTAAATGAAAATCTTCAGAGCAGTTCATTTCAAAGTAGAACCGTGACTCTTACTTCATTTCAGGAAGAGTATAATCAAATGAAGAACTTATCTCAATGAATATAAAACACACACAAAAAATTACTAATTAATTTAGCTTTGTAAGACACTTTTTACCCCAAAGACTGTATGCGATGTGTAGATTAGTCCTGAAAGGAAATTTCAATAAATTAGGTTTGTTAAGGTACAGTGAGTCCACCACCATTCTTTAAAGCAAGACCAAAAAGAATTGTGCAAATGGACTGAACCAAACACTCTGGGTTTGAGTAGCTGCACAGTGCTAGAATGTTTGCAGTTGGACAAGCATTTGCAGCTAGTTTCTCTCTGAAATAGAGAAAGAACACAAAGTTTAATTATTTTACTTTTTCGAAACTTTTTCACAAAAGTTTCTTTGTACTGTCATTAAAAGTCATTCTTCGTAGTAGAACCAACATGGCACTGTTACAGCTTTCATGAATATGTGGTTAATTTGATTTTTGCTTTTATTTTTGGAGTAAAAGTAGATATAGTTGTTAGAGGTTGCCTTCTAATTGGACTTTATGGGAATTCTTCGGTAGCCTGTGTATTCCTGCCAATGCGCTTGAACTAAGATTTTAATTGGCTTATGTTATAGAACCACAGAATTGTTTAGGTTGGAAAAGACCTTTAAGAACATCAAGTCCAATGTTCACTCAGCACTGACAAGTCCACCTTTAACCATGGCCCTAAATGCCACATCTACATGTCTTGTTAGTTATGTAGAGGGTATCTGTCCTCTGATTTTTGTTTTGAAGGCAAATAATGTTGAAACCATAATCTGAAGTTTCTTTTTGAGCTATGTGTTGCATATCCCGTGTGCTGTTTACAAACCCTAGAATAAGATACTAAAATCTTCCATGGGATTTACAACAGTTAAAGTCTGTATTGAAAAACAAAGGCCATATAAGCAACTATTAAAATTTTTTTAAGCGTTGCATTTTGAAAGTGACTTATCCGTCGTTCAAAAGTCTTCAGGAGAAATAGTGAAAAATGGTAAACTATTTTTTAACTGTTAAAATAATTTTGCTGTTGAACAAATACAGACCAATTTCAGTTATACACTTCCCCTATAAAATCATGCAGCACTTTCTGAATTCAGCAAGGATCTGTCTGGTTTTGGTTGTTATTGGTGAAAATAACCATAGAGGATAGGACCTTTTATCAAAAGCATCTAAAGTTCTTTTCACATCTTTACCATTATAGTATATTCTCTGCTAGAGAATCCAGAGGTGATTATCTGTTTGGCATTATCGTAATGTTATATGCTTGCTCACCAGAGAGGAGGAAGAGAGAATTTGTCTTGCATGACCTTAGTGTTTTGATATGTAGTTGACTGTTTATCAAGTAAATCAATAAACATGAGGTGTGATATGTTTGTATTTCTTGCATACAGTATATCCTGCTTGCTGCTCAAGGCAGAAGGCTCAAGCTGATTGTAGTGAATGCCTGTGTTAAGTTTTAGCACTAAGTGCCATATGCTGTCCTTAGACTGAGGTCTGAATTGTCGATATAACTGCTGGCTCCTGTCACACAAGCAGCTCGGGTCATTAGGGGTATGGCTTCTACTGGAGTGGAGCTGCTTGGTCATGGCAGCTCCTCCTGTGCTGTTGGCGAGTTACCTGTGAGTCTCCCAACCCTTCACCTCTGTGATTATGAGCTAGAAGTGTAGGTGCAAAGTGTTGAACTGTATTTAAAAGGTGTAAATGTCCCAAACCAGAATCTTTGTCCTGATAGGCTAGTTTTGGGCTGCAATGAATCCCCCTTAAAAAAAAAAATCTTTCAGATATAGTTAGGTTTTCACAATATTTTAATGTTTCTTTCGGTGGGAGCCGGATTCTTCAGGAGTGGCTGCCCGGTCAGCCAGCGCCACCCTAAGCTCTTGCCTCAGAGCCAGTGACCAGACTGAAAATAGTCGAAACTGGACTGACCGTCTCCCTGTGCATGTCAAGTGGAGCAATGTGTGACTATTCCAACACTTAATCTAAACACTAGGCGAGTTTGGGGGATTTCTTTTTTAAAATAATAGGTAAAGTTTCGGTATAACTTTGGGAAGGAAGCGTCCACTGAAATGACGGCTTTATCGGAGGGTGCGGGCACGGTGAAAGCGCTGCTGCCTTCCCAGAGTTTCTCCCGGGCAGGCAGCCGGCCGGCGCGGGGTCGGCCGCTCCCCCAGCGCTCAGGAGCGGGCTGGGGCGGGAGTGATGTCACCGCCGGGCGGGCGGCGATGCCTGCCCGCCCTCGCCAGCCCCCTGCACGGCACCGAGCGAGAAGCGAAGGCGCGGGCGGCTGAGGAGATAAGGAGGCGGCGGGGAGGGCCGGAGGGAGGGGAGCCCCCGGGGGGAGCCCCCGGAGCGGCGCTCCGGGCGCGGGCGGGCCGGTAGCAGATGTTGCCGGAGGAGCGAAGCGGGGCGTTCCTGGCGGCGGGAGCGGGGCGAGCCGGGGCGCTGGGCGGCCGCGCCGGGCGGGACGCGCCGGCGCTCCACGGCGGGGGTTTCCCTCCCTCGGCTCCTCGGCAGCTGCGCCTCAGAAATGAGGAGGAGGCGAGGGCAGCCCGCTAGCTGCAGCTTGTAGTCGGGACCTGCCGAATGTAAACCTGCCGTGCCTTCGGGGAACGCGCCACGCCTGCTCGGCTCTGCAGCTGCCTTAAAGAGCTCTCCAGGATGGCATCGGGAGAATCGGTCTGAAACATTCGTTTTCCGACGGTCTGCTCAAAGGACGCATTGGCTTGGCTGCTAGAAAGTGATGTTTTCCTGTGGGACTTGTGGAGGCACCGCGAACAAGCCTGTTACAAGAGGAGGATAAGCTGCCTTTCAGATCAAGGTTATTTATAGCTACTGCCAAAAAAGTAAAGGGCTGGTTTATTATTCTTACTATTCTGGATTTAACTTATTTCCCCCCACCCTCCAGGATTTTCTCCGTGCCTTGGTCAGGACCATACAAGCCACAGTGGATTTTGTCTTTTTAAGCTGCCACACCATGTTTTATTTATAAAGGAGATGGGACCCTGCAAACCAGCTAAATGGATTACAGTTAAGCAGTCATGTACAGAAGATAATGTACTGCCTTCTGTAACACTTGTTCATTTGAAGGCTTATTTGGGAGATTTCAGATACAGATTCTGACCTGGAAAAATAAATGAAGCCTTCCACTGAATGTTTGAAATATTTGGCTACTGCTGGTTTCTGCTATAATTTGTTTTTCTGTGACATTGGGACATTTCTGTTACTTTCTTACTGAAGCACTTTATATTTTGGGGGTGGGAAACCTCGTATCCAGGTAAAGTCAAATTTAAACGGATGCACTGATTATGAATGACCTCAGCCACTTCATATCTTTTTATGTATATTTTTGTATCTATGCATCTTATGCTAAGGGCAAGTTTACCTTTTCTTCAGATTGCTAGTGGTTTTTAAATGTTTGCCCTGAATCTGTGAAAACAGGTGTACTTGCGTGAATACTTTAAACATGGGGAAGCCTCTCAGCAGGCCAGACTGTCTACGTCAGAATCCTCCATGTGTTGGCAAAGGGGAAGAAGATGAAGATCTAAATATTGAGGACTGCTACGTTCCCCAGAGGTCTATCTATGACACTGTGCGGCTGAATGAACAGATTGATTCAGGCTCCAAGGGCAGCCTCTCTTCGAGGCATTTCACAGACCGGACCTTACCCTACAGTCACAGAACACTGGACATCAGTACTTTGTGCTCCAATGGTGCCCTCACTTCTTCCAGTGTTTTTGAGCTCCGAAGCCGTGAAGCTAACAAGTTAGATGAAAAAATGATCTTTGATGCTCTTAAACTGAACAGCGATATAATTCGGACAGCTGGGTTACCCAAAGCAAAGTCTCACACCGAAAAGAAGGAGCATAGACGATCGTGGAGAATGCTTGTTCCACCCAACTTTCCAGATTACACTAATAGAAGTGAAAGCTCCTTTAATGAAACTGCTGATATGTCAGAGACGGCTAGACTAGGCAAATGCAAATGGGGTACGAATTCTCTTACCTCGGAAGAGGATGATTCTGGTTTATGCAGCCCTCCAACAGAAAGGGAAGATAAACAAGATACACTGTTAGCAGGGGAGCAAACTCAAATGCAAAGTCTGTCTTCTGCAGAAGATATCCATGCAGTAGGTCAGTTCAGACCATATATCCCAGCAATTTGCAGAGAGCAGCAAACCCCACTGCTTGCAAGCATGAGTGTCCCTGTCAAAGAAAGCTGCAGACTGGCTTTGCATGACATTTTACCCTCTGGAAAAGTAAAACAAAACGATGCCCAGACATGTGAGAGTGATCAGGAAGAGATGGAAGGGAAATACTCTCACTTACAAGGTTTCCAAGAGAAGATTCTGTCACATGAAGATCCTCTTCAAGGTGATGGAAGAACTAGTACCCCTGGCAAAAATGAAGTGGAAAATGCATATGAAGTTAATGAAAAAACTAAAATACGAGTCACAACAGTAGAGGAGGATTATGTGGATGGTGTATCTCCTCATGTAGATGTTTATTATGCTAATGCTGCTGTAAATACTAGTGACTTGGATTTTGCAAAATATGAAATTTTATCTGATACGGAGGAATGCAGTGTAGCGTGTACAGGCTCAAATGAAATGGCATTTTCCGTTCAACAGCTTGAATTAGATAGTACTGTAAACTGCCCAAAAGTTTTCCCAGGGAGAAATAAAGGCAATATCTGGACTACTGGCATCCAAGACACCTTGGATACCGTCTGCAATGGCCTCTTGTCCAACAAGGTAATTATAAAAATCCATAGGTTTGTGAAATAGTTGTAATATAACCTTAAAGATATTTGTTTAAAACTCTAAGTTTTGCCACTATTGCGAAAATGTAACTTTTAAAAAATTAAAAATTAGGCAGGTGCTGTAATCAGTGTCATTTGCATAGCTCGCATGGGTTTTAAAGATAGGGGAAATGATCAGTATGGGAAATGAATTGGGGGCAAATTCCGAGGGGGTGATTACTCGAGCTGTTTTGAGCAGGGTTATTTATTGCCCAAGCTGGTGCCTGTTACTCCCGACGTGGAGTGCCTCCTCCGTGCTCTGTGTGGGTGCTCGGTGTCTGTACTGAGTGCGGTCCCAGGCAATGCCATTCAAGGGCAGCTACGGCCCTTGTGTTCAGCCTGAGCAGCCTTACTCATCAAGGTATAAGCAACAGTATCAGATGGTTGTGGTTTCCACAGCAGGCAGATTAAAGGCTCACCGCCTCTTCTGAGAGCTGCCTTTTGCATTTGCTTGCCAGAAAGCAGATCTGACGTTACAGTAGTATTTTACAAGCACAGGATCTTGCAGTGCTTTGTGAGTGGTGGATGAGGTAAGAGAGTAAGGGAAGCTTTGTAATAAGGAAAGGGTGCTTGTCGGGTCTGTAATTTTTTTCTTCCCACTCTGGTTGAAATCTGAGATACTTCAAGCTTTGTTGCTAAGTTGTTCTGGTAAACTTTGGCCTCAGCAATAATTGTAATTTATTTTAAGCTTCTCTCCACAAAGAATGTGTGCATTTTTAAAGGGCAGATTATGGAGATCAGTCCCCTCTGTGGTAGGATGTTGTTCTCAAAAGATGAGACTTTATGGCACATAAAAGAAGAATTTGTTATTGATTCTGTGTTGAAATATTATTCTGCCTCCTCCTTACCCTACGGTCAAGAAAAACACAAGCATTCTCCTTCTTCTAGGAGCAGCCAATTCACTGCACACTTTCAGTTTTCATGTAACCACAGTCTTAGAGTTTGTAGGGTTTTTTTTTGTCTGTAGGAACAAATCTCTTAGGGATGCCTAATTTATTTTACCCCTCATGTTTAGTATAGTTGCTGTAGCTTCTAGATTGACTTGTCAAGCTGGTGGAAGTGTGCTCAGCCACCTGAGGTCTGCAGCTTTAAAAGCAATCACTTGCCACAGTGTGTTTGGTGCAAAAGAGGAGAGTTGCTGGTACATTCAGAGTGATCCCTGCTTTTCAGGGTGCTGAGAAAGGTTGCTTTGAATGCACTGAGTGTACACCAAAACAGTTACTGAATGCTGCTATAGAAATTGAAGGATTTAGGGTCAAAAGTTGAGCATTCTTTAGCATTGTTGATTCATTGGTTATTTTTCACTGGCCTGTGTAATTAATTCAGGGGCTTCAGGCCATTTTCTGATCTCATTGACACTTGTGTCAGTGCAGCTTAATGCTGCTGAATACAAATGGAGATTTACATTGCTGTTGCTAATGGTAATAATCTGGCTCTGAAAAAGCTTAAATACCTGCAAGAGTAAAATAAAGCAAACACAAAACTACGCAAACTGCTGTTGGGCACGGTCAAAGCCTTGGCAATTTGCAAGAGTATCCTTTGAATGAAAGCTGTTTTTCCTGGGTGTCTGCTGGGATACTGTTTCAACAGCATCTGTAGTGCCTCCACTTGTGACTATTATAAGCTCCTAAACCGATCTTAAAATGCCTCTTCCTTCACTGTTTCTTTGACTTAAAACTTTGGCTTTGGTCCTAATTTGGAAAAAATGCCCAGTTGTATTTCTTGGTCTGTGCCATTTTTTGTTAGATTTTCTAGATAAATAATTAAAGAGATGAGTTTCTCCAGTCTCTTTTTTTTTTCCCCCCCTCTATCAGAAGTTTTCTTTTTTCACCCCCCAAAACTTCCACCGCCTCTCTTTTTCTTGGTCCCTTTCCTTCCTATCTAAAACTACTCATGGAAATGTATTCCATTTCCCCTTCTATGGTGTATTGAATTTACTCTGTTTAGATTGAGTCAATTCTGTTTAGATTTATTAATGCTTTTTTAGGAAGGTCCTGACAAGGAATGGCTTCCTTTCTTCTAGACACCAGTTTTAAGCAATTTTTTGGTTGCATACTGTCATGTAAACACCCAGTGCATTTTATGTTAGAAGTTACCATGTTTCATGTCTGTCTTGGGTTTCAACTGCAGGTATTCCAGAAAGAAGAAATTGAACCTTTACAAGTAAAACAACAGGAAGTAAATTGGTTGGGTCAGGGCCTTATTCAGAGTGCTGCTAAAAGTACCAACACAGAGAACCTTGAACGTGACCTTGAAGATGTCAACACCCGGTGGAAGACTCTTAATAAGAAGGTTATTATCTTGTATACTATGCTGCCTTTGTTGTGTTCTGTCTTTTGATTATTTTCTTGCTGATGTCTTTCAAAAAACAGGAAATTAAATATTCACTAAGAATATGAATTATATTTGCTTAACACAATCACTTTGTAATTCTAAGGATAAGATTTATATCACTAATAGCCAGAGGTGTTGCTGTCATTTATAAGGTGTTGCCAAACTTTCTCTAGGTCTGTCCTGGATTTTTCTTCAGGAAAGACTCACAGAATCATGAAATGGTTGGGGTTGGAAGGGATCTCTGGAGATCCAGTCCCACTTTCAGTCATTGTTTGCATGTCCTTTCACTTTGTTGTATTTGCTCACGTAATACTGTTGCACCTGCACAGTGCACAGAGCAATGGTACAGTCCAGCTTTGTGTGGCTGGTGGAATGTTTCCTTTACAGCACCTTAAGGATTGTATTGCTTGAGACACCAGAAAGTACCACTGCTTTGAAAAACTGGCTGTAGATGTTTTTCTGAACTTTTCAAGAGTCTTCTTTCAGCAGTGGTTGCTGTTGGAAAATGGAAAGGGTGGGAAGTAGAAATGGTGCTCATCTTCCTGAAGGAGTGATGAAGCAGAACCAGAGATACCTGCAGTTCACCTTTTTGCCTTCTCCTTTCCTATTTTTATTTCTCATTGATGGCATTATTGGCCCTTATTAAGAGCTGCTACTTTGGATTCCTGGCTCACTCTTTCTGTAAGGAAAATAAAGATCGTCTGAAATGCAAACATCCCATCAGTATATTTCATAATACTATAGCTATATAAAACAGGAGTATCTTGTAAGGAATTACTAGAGTAGGCTGATTTACTGGGAGTTAGTCTGTTCTTTTCATTGGATGTCTCCAGCCCCAATAGATAGATTAATGCTGAATTATGACATAGCACTGTTATGAATAGTTACAAAAATGAGAGTATTTATTAGTGATTTTGACAGATATTCTACAGGTTTTGGCTAATTATTTCACAGAAATAAAATGAGTAGGTGAGATCCTCAACTGTTTTTTCAGGTTGCCCAGCGTGCTGCGCAATTGCAGGAAGCCCTCCTCCACTGTGGGAGATTTCAGGATGCCCTTGAATCTCTGCTTAGCTGGCTCATTGATACAGAAGATCTTGTGGCTAATCAGAAACCACCATCTGCTGAATTCAAAGTTGTCAAGGCCCAAATACAAGAACAGAAGGTAAGTGAAATGGTTTAAGAATCTCTCTCCTTCCACTGGATCAATGAGAATAAATTCCCAGTCTTTGGCAAAGCATAATGTCTGTTCAATTACACTGGAGTGTGCTGAGGTGTTTAAAGGAGCCATCTGTTCAAAACTCAGGACTTTGTCCAGGGTTGGGAGAAGTGCTCATCTTCTGGGATATAAGACAGAGAGTGATACTGTGCAATCTGAGCTCTGGTTAGAATTATTAACATTATCTGGAAAGGATGTAAAAGATCCATTGGGAAAAGAGAAAGCATAAAATCCAATATTTGGCCATTTGAAAGGTAGGAAATAAAACCTAGATTTTCACTTTAATACTTCCAAGATAAGATTGCAGATTACAGACTTAAATACTTGGCTCTTGATCTTGATGTGATCATTGTTGGTAATTAGTTGGAATCCCATTGGGAAGTGGCCTGTGCTAATGTAGAAATGCTATCAGTGTCATCAACTTTGGCATATTTTAATAATGGTTATAGAAAAAAAATGGTAATGTAGCTGATAAAACATACAATTCATGCAGTTGGACAGTGTGGCCCACTGCCACCCAAAGATTTAATATAGTGTTAATGGCCAGTACAGGTTGTTGTCTTTGGATTCCTACAGTGGCAAAATGTTAATGTTACCAAAGGCATCTTGGGAATGGAGGAAGGGAGGATTGTAGACAGAGGCGTATTTTATTCTTCACAGAGAAGTTAATGGACTACACGAGATTGGTGAACTCAGTTGTATCTCATACAAGTGATTGAGTTGATTATACAATAGTTTCAGTATCTATATTCCCATCTCTCTAGGTATCAGAATTACCTCTGTGATGCTAAATTTAGAAGGGCATACAATTTTCCCATAAATGTTCATGTAAAATGTAATTTAATTCTAAAAAGCTGGATTACCTCAAGGGTATTAAGTAGAACTTTCTCCTCTCTGGTCACTTTTTGGGCTGCCACACATCCTTAGCTCAGAGAAACCAGGGATGTTGTTTGGGCTTCATGAAACTCCAGTGTTCTTAGGAAAACAGCTGAAAAACTAAAGTGAGCCTATGTTGGTCAGGCAAGGGGCTGATGTGTGTGGTATGTCCATCTCTTTGATTAGCATTCACACTTTTATCACAATATAGGCATTGTGGTTTAGTTTTTTTTTTTTCTTTTTGTTTTAACGGCTTTTCAAGAAGTCTACTGTTGTTACATTTGCATTACTGCAGTATTTCTTAATAACCTGGTGCTTGATTGCTTTCTCTGTAGCTTCTCCAGAGGCTGCTGGACGACCGCAAGCCTACTGTTGAGGCAATCAAGCGCGAAGGGGAGAAAATTGCGGAGTCAGCAGAGCCTGCTGATAGAGTGAAAATCTTGAAACAGTTGAGTTTCCTGGATAGTCGATGGGATGCCTTGCTCAGTAAAGCTGAAACAAGGTATTTGAAATTCTTTCATGGATTTTAAAAATGTAGACATAGCATGTGATAGATGTTTAGAAGCAGCATGTGGAACTCTGTAGTGTGAAGTACTATCATTCTTTTAATTGCATTACATCTTAGTCTCTTGATGTTGATATAATGGGTCCTCTGAAGGAAAAGTGGAGGAAAATGACCTGAAGAGACCAAAAGCCCTTAAAAGAAAAGCTTAGTCTAAGATGTGACAATCTGCTAGGATTAACTACACATATATCTTCTGAATATTTTATCTCTGTTAGTTAATTAGAATGCATGTGTTTTGATGCAAGAACCCATTTTGCAATAGAATCAAGTGCAAATTTTACACCTGATAAATAATAATGGTATTCCCTTGGAACTTCTAAGTCCTGACTTGCTGCTACAAAGAGGGGGCACTCCATTTTTTCTTTTTTTTTCTTTTTTTTAATATCACCTACATAATTAGTTTCTGGAGCTTAGAGGTCTTCATAATGTCAGTTGCAGATGCATGAAGGTGCTGAGCTCCCTTAGTTTTCAAGAAGAAAAAGAACCTTTAAAGCATATAGATACATATTCCTGCAATACAGAAAGCCCTATCTCCTAAAAGACATTGCAGTCCAATTCAAGTTCCAGAAACGAAATCCATGCACATGGTATCTGTGTAAACACAGACTTACATTTACGAGTTGTTGTCAGTGTATAAAATACCTGTAAAGTTATGAACTGTAAAGTGTCTTTGAAAAAATCTGTGTTGGAAGGGTTACTGAACATGTTTTCTGGTTGAAGAAAACAAATTTGAAGTGCATAGTGAAGCTTTGCAGTGAAGAACAAGTGGTTGTGTTGGTGCTTAAAGTAGCATTGAACTCCATCACCTCTGTTGTCTTCTGTTCATTCTAGTAGCCTGTTCATTCTAGTAGCCTCTCTTCGGCTGAACCTGTTTTGTTACCTCATACTAATAAGAGGATTATTTAATTGGTCAACCACTAATGGACCATTATTTCCTTCGTTTTTTTTTTTTTTTTCTTTTTTATTGAAGGAATCTGACTCATTAGCTGGGGTAAATGTTAATGTCATGTTTAATTTAATAATATCCTCCCAGTCTGGTGATATCTAATTACAAATGAAATTGCAACTTTTTCCAAGCCATCCATTAGCTGCAAGCTTGTCTCCGTTGTTCTTTGGCTGGTCTCTAGAAATGAAGAAGGAATTTGAGGATGATTTTGAAAACAATGTAGAGTACCCCACAGAGTGTTCCATGACTAAGTATGTCAAGTCTACCTTGTTTATGAGCCTTGGAGAGCACATATAAATACAGCTTTTATCTGGAACGAGATCCTCATTTGAAAGACGATATTGTGATGTTTTCATGTAGAACGAATCTCCTACAAGTCTGCTTGAATGACATTTGTTCAGCACTGCTTGTAGAGAAGCCTTTGCTGTAATCAAGGGTCTCCTCTGACATGTAATAATCTGAATGAAATGCTTTAGGTACTGCTTTTCTGTTTCAGAGGTCAAGTTTCTGTGCATTATTAATGTTGTCTCACTAACTTAATTGAGAGCTTTTATCCAGGACAAAAGATGCAAATGTAGAACCAAACAATTCTGTTCTCATCGTTGAAAAAATGTTTAAAGATATTTTACAACACCGAGGAAGCATGATAGTATGTTCTTGTTCAGTAAAGCCTTTGCCTAAGTTTAAAACGTGTATAATAGTCAAAGGAATGTAACTTAATGCTTTAAGAGAACTGGAAACTTGAGAACTATCTTAACTGGGTATAAAACAATGTTTTGCTGAATTGAGTGATAGATTATTTTTAGCAAAAAGTATATTAAATTGATATTATTTTTATTTGCAAAATTGGTATATTAGCCAGATGGCTTGGAGGTGTTTGTTTTTAATTTTATTTGATTTTTACTTTACCTTGCATTTCATTGTGTATCAGGGATATATGTCTGTTTCTTTTGGTGACTGATTCCTACAATGAGACTGAATTATTTCTGGGGCTTTTTTTCATTATTAAAACTGTTTCACACGTACTTCATGACAAAAAAATAACCATTCCCTGGGTGTATTGATAGAAACCGTCAGCTGGAAGGCATCTCGGTGGTAGCGCAGCAGTTCCATGAAGCTCTGGAGCCACTGGTGGAGTGGCTGACAACCACAGAGAAGAGGCTTGCAAATGCAGAACCCATTGGAACGCAGGCCTCCAAACTGCAGCAGCAAATTTCTCAGCATAAAGTAAGATACAAACCACTCACTTGCTTTGGTCATTCTTTTTAGATGTTTCTGTAAAGCACAACAAAACTGGCAAAGCTGTTGCACTGTGCTCATTTTACCATACTGTTTCATTTTTTCTCACTTGTAATTTAAGTTTTACGTATTTATGTTGGCAATGCATCCTTTTTTGTTCAATTTTTATTGAGTTCCATTTACATTTATTTTATTTTTTTCTGATTTTCTTTTCCATTATTCTTCATTATTTAAAATAAAATATAGGCCCTAGAAGATGATGTCCTAGCTCACAATAAGAGTTTACATCAGGCCGTTAGCGCTGGTCAGTCTCTAAAGACTATGAGCTCCAGGGAAGATAAAGATATGGTGCAGGAAAAGCTAGATTCTGCTCAGGCACGATACATTGAAATTCAAGAGAAGAGCAACAGCAGGTCTGAACTTCTCCAGCAAGCTTACAGCAATGCTCAGATTTTTGGGGAGGATGAAGTTGAATTGATGAACTGGCTGAATGAAATCCATGATAAACTGAGCAAATTGTCAGTCCAAGATTGCAACACAGAATTGCTTGAGAAACAGCACTCTGAACTACTGGTATTTTGATTTCTGTTCATTTCTTATTTAATTCATGTTTATAATTTGATTTATATTGCCATGTTTCATTTATTTTCATTAATATATTTGGGTTAAAATGTCAGTGTGCTTATTCTAAACTTTTATTTAACAAAAATTTTATTTAACAAAATAGTATTTTGTTAGGTCTGTGCTAACATAAATGACCTTCATTCATAGGATCTTCAGGAAGAGATTCTTCTTAGAAAACAAAATGTTGATTTGGCTATACAAAATGGCTTAGAGCTTCTCAAGCAAACAACAGGTGAGAACTTACATAAAACTGTAATTTGTCATACCTTTTTTTTTCTTGTACTTGTAGGTGCTTAAGATAATTAAGGTGAAACTTGTAAATATGGTTCGTATTTACTGGTTAAAGCAATCAGAGTTGATTATTTTAATAAAGCTTTGAGGTCAAGCTAGGCTGTGTTTTCAGGCCAATTTTATTTTTAATGTAAGTGAGCAACAGCCCTTTTTTGCCTGTAGAGAATTTAGCCCTTGAATCCTTTTAATATTTGTAGTGGAAAATTATTTTAGTGAACCTGCATTCCATTCCTAATAGCGAGTTACGGACATTACTCATAATGGAGGCCTGTTTGGCAGTGGACACAGTGAATTCCCTGCAGGCATCCACAGATGAACAAGATATTAGACTACCTATTACTGCAAGGGGAAAGCTTCATCCATGGGAACTAATACTATGGGAAAAGTTGCATTCCAGTTCTATACAATTTATCTGTTCTGTAGATCAACATCTGTCCAGATTTTCCAGTACTTGTAAAGTTCTTGAACCCTTTGCGACATACATATGTTTGTGCAGGATGGTATTATCCTTTTTTGTTCCAGACTTTGACATTACACATATTCTATAATGAAATGAAATCTGAACATTTCTAATATTAATAAGGCTAATAAATTTCAATACATTGTTTTTCTTTTAGCCTTTTGAGTTGTGTTTCAAATGGACAGCAATGAGGGTGAACTGTGATGTCAAAATCTACTGAATTGAAAGTAATTAGTAATTGAAAGTCTAGTTAGTAATAGGTAGATTTTTTTTTTGTTCTTTACATTTTCAGTAACACTTTTATATCTTTTATTTGGCCTTTATAAGAAGTATTGTGAATTTAAGGGTGGATTTTTTTAAAGAACATTTGTGTTAAATATTGGATTTAACTACTTACTTTCTAATAGTTTAGTAAAGCAGAAAAAAGACAGGAGGACAGATCCTGAACTGAGGTAAACTTTGTCGCTCTGTGGGCTTTAGTGATGGTAGGACAATTTGCAGTAGTTGAGGATTGGCCTTGTCACCTTGTTTGGGTTATTTTATAAATTAAATACTGAGGTTTCTGTAATATGTGGTGTTTGGGATTTTAATTTTTTATTGTTGTGGTGGTTTTGTTTTGGGTTTTTCTTTTTAATATTTGTGATCACAGGAAATAACATCCTTTTGATATTTTAGGTGATGAAGTTGTAATTGTTCAAGATAAACTGGAAGGCATTAAAGCGAGATACAAAGACATTACAAAATTAAGTTCTGATGTAGCCAAGACTTTAGAGCAGGCTCTGCAGCTTGCAGGCCAACTGCACTCAACTCATGAGGAGCTCTGTAAATGGCTTGATGAAGTAGAGATGGAGTTACTCTCATATGAAACTCAAATACCAAAGGGTGAAGAATTAAGCCAAGTACAAGAAAGGCAAAAAGTAGGTTTCAGAACCTGTGAATTATTTACTGCTCTGTGATTTGGTGAGGTTTTGTGTTAATTTACGCTTGACATGAAATAATTTTTTGAATAACTAATTTTGGCATCGGATCATTTGACTAAATGTAACAGTAGTTGAGAATCAAACTCCCTTTCCAGAGTCATCTGTTATAATCCCTTATGAAATTGGGCTGAGGTTTATTTTTAGCACAAGAGAAGCGCAACATTTTCATTTTATTCAAGGAGCTACCTAAGACTGGGAAACCTCATAAGTTGTCAAACAAAGTTATTTTAGTTCTTTAGCTGTGGCATGGATAAAATCCTGTAAAGTGTCGGCATTTTAAATATATATTACTAATTTTGTTTAACAAGATCTTTTTCAAAAGAAAAATGTAGTATAAGGTGCATGGTATGGAAAAAACTGAGGGGGGAAGCTTAGAAAAATTTTGTTAAATTTCTTTAATAGATAGGGAAGTTCTGTACAGGTAAAATCTCATTCCGTTGTGTGAATATGTTCTTGAAATTCTATCCAGTCATTGTTCATTACAGAAATCATTTGAATTCATCATATTTTGCAATATTGCATGCTGATTTCTTTTGCTGATGACTTAGTTCTTTATGGAGTTGCAGTTTGTAACCATCCATTAGTTTTATTTTCTTGGGATGCTTAATGAAGTACTAACAATTCTTAGAAAATTTTCAAACAGTCATACTGACTGGAGAAATATATTTAGGTTAGAATCTGTGGAAAATTCTCTTAAGAATCACCTATCTTTCTGTCAAACAACTTACAGTATCAAAAAGCTAATACAGTTTAGCTGAAATAAGTATGCTAATTTAGCCCTTTGGTTTGTGTGGAAAACATTTCAGTTCTCGACTCATGGAGTAGTTGAAAGTATGAAAAAACTGCAAACTGTGTGTTTTCCGTTCATATGCTGCCATATTTAAATGGTTTAATTGTTTTAAATGGCCTTTTACAGGAGCTGAAAAAAGAAGCAAAGAACAACAAAGGCTTACTGGACACTCTGAATGAAGTTGGCAGTGCCTTCCTGGAGCTGGTGCCATGGAGGGCCAGAGAGGGGCTGGACAAGATGATAACGGAGGACAATGAACGTTACAGATTAGTGAGTGACACGATCTCTCAGAAGGGGGATGAGATTGATGCTGCCATCCTGAGATCCCAGCAGGTACTGGAAACTGTTCTTTGGACAGTAACAGTCTCTGGCCACGTGTACTTAAACAAATGCTGTCCTTTAATAACATTGCCAAAAGTTTGTTACACTTGAGCAGCAAAAGGCCCATTTGAATGACATGGATCTCCACTGTTAAGATATGAATGCCAGAAATCTGTAATCTTTACACTGTTGTTGTTGTCTCCCTTTTTGTTGATGCAAACAACAGTCTTACAGCTAAAATTGCTGTTACTATCCTGTGGCTCCTTAAGTTGAAGTTTGCTTGAGAACTGAATGGCCCACGTCTTCCGTACATCATATTAAGTAAAATATGGTCCTGTTCCTGAGGCGCCTTTGCTGGATGTGACTCTTAGATTGCTAGGCTGGCCACAGCTTTTAGCATGAGTTGATTGTCTACCTCATCTGCGCATTACACCATTAAGAGCTGGATGACCTTGTTCCAGCTGCAGTGCAGGATTTAAATAGCACTTGCTTTTATTAATATCTACAATGCTTTTCTTCTTGGGGTCCAAAACCTGAGTTATTTAATATGTGGAGGTTTCTGTACATGCACAGAAGTATATATGGATACACTTTAAGAACTCTACACTTTAAGGCTCTAATTTTGTCACTAAGTAGACTTATATTTAAGCCTGCTTATAAATACATTGTGAAAACACAATCTTCAGTGTCTGCCTACAGTTCAGGCATAAAGATATTGGTGGAGATTTCTGCTTTTACTATAGAGTTNAATAAAAAGCATTTTTGGAGAAGCTAGTGGTCTTCAAGTTTGCCCTGTGGCAACTTCTTTAAGTGCCTATACTATTAAGAAGTTTTGGGTAGAGAACAAAGCTGCTGAGAATACAAGGGTTTGGTAGGAGTAAGTGTGGTTCTCATGATAGATGTTCCTGGACCAAGGTGAGGAGTACAGCAAGAAGCACAGGTAGTTAGGCATAATAGCTTCATGTTGTGAGTGAAAGCTGGAAGACTAATAGACAAATGCAATGCTCAGGATTTTTAACTACCTGGGCAAAACGGTCCCAGACTCTTAGATTTATCTTGGAGATAAATTCAGCTGCATAATTGAGTCTTCATTTCTCAAGACTGAAGGCATTGGTGGCGTCCTCTAGGGAAGAAGTCCTGTGTAGAAACACAAGGTCATATTCTACTTTGGGTGTACTTGTTCTTCACTCTAAAGCAGCCGTAGAGAGTGCTTTAGAAAGCATTCATGGAGAAAATCAAGGCATCATCATGTTCAGAAGTCATTCCTGGTCAGAAGAAAAAGTACCGCAATGAACTATGCTTGGTTAAACTGGACAGGGATTAAGTAGATGATTTTATAGTGAACGTGCAGCTCAGGGCTCATAAGTAACTGCCATGTATAATGAGAAAAAAAAACATTTCAAATTTTGGATGCAGAGAGTACCAATTTTATGCTTTTTATTCCTTAATGTTGTTTTTAAGCATCACAGATTGGAAATCCTATACTTTTAGCAAATTGAGTTTAGAGTTCTGTCCTTCCTCGATACTGTTTAACTTAGAAGTTTCACTACCATGCCTTGATTTTGTTATGCATTAAATATTTCCTCAGTATTACTTACAT
>VYZQ01011695.1:0-26368 GCA_013400655.1 Mystacornis crossleyi
ACTGTTAAACCAGCTCAGGTGTCCAAAAGGCTCTGAAACAAAAACTGTTAAGCACTCAAATTAAAACATTAAAAAAGGTCCAGAAGCAAACACTGACAACTGAGCCTACCTTGAACCTGTTCACCCCTGCTCTACTCCCCAGGAGCTCTTCAAAGAAGGTTTACAAGACGACTGCCATCACGCTTGCTCCACAGCAGGGTGGTGATTGACTGGACTGGCTGTTCCTAGATGTGATCTGTTCCACCACACAAGAGCAATTTGTTTAAAACCTGTCAGAAGTTCACCACTTTAATAAGAGGGAGATTCCTGTAATCTGCAGTAATGGTAATTAAAGATTTAAATGTTGCGCACTTTTATATGTCTTACACACGTATTTAGAAATAATTTATCTACAAAACAGTGTCTCAGACTGACTCCCCTGAGGCCAATGATGTATGTGCCATTCCCTTAGCGAGGTCAAGACTTGGTAAGAGAGAGTGATTAAAATGAGAATTAAAATATGAATTGTAGGGAGACTTGTGTCCTCTCCAGAGATAATGTGGTAACTCTGCACCATCAGAGGAGTAAAATGATCCTCAGAGATGCTAAATTTGTCTAAAAACTGGAGGAATAACAATTTCTTTTCCTGTTTAAAATTAAAGAGTTAGAAAAGCTCTGTTGATTTCTTGTTCAGAAAACAAGCAGCTCTCTCACCCGAGTTTGCCTGTCCCAGCGTGTGGTGCTCCCTAAAACGTGATGCTCATGTGTGTCCAGGGGGAGGATGGGAGGATGAGGAGGTCTTAGCCAAGCTGTTTCTGAGTAGGCACAAACCCTCTGCACTTTCGTCCTAGCAGCCGTGCACTGGACATGCTTTATGTACTTAACTAGTCCTGAAAAAGTCAGTGACTCCAAGTCTTTTGTGTAGAATGCTCTGACTAAAAGAGTTTATGAGGTGTATAATGTCTCACGCTCTGCACTTCCTAACTACTGGATTGACTTTTGCAGCTCAAATAAAATCTGACGTGCTGGGTCTTCTGCCACAGCAGCAGCCGAACAGCTCTCGAGGGCTGAGGCCAGTGGGTTCCCAAACTCTGCCCCACCCCTGTGTAGCTTAAATGCTTCATGCACAGGGAGGTCAGGGAACACGAGGTTTTAAAAAGCAAGTGTAGAAGCCTGTTCAGTTTGATTAATTTGATCGTACTTTCTTCTTCTGTTTTTGCAGGCAGAATACAGGCTGCTGTCTTGAATTTTCTGACCAAATGTTCAAAGAATTTGTTGTTGTTTCCAGCCATTAATAAGGGCCTTTATTTGAGGTAATAGAACAATTGCTGCTTACCTCTGTAAACATTTTTCACATCTCCTTAGAAAGAGTTAGCAACTGTAATTTCTAAGTCATTAATTACCCTTTCCAAGAGCTGCATTTCTCTGGGCTTGTCCTCCTTTTTTTAAATATAGACAGTTCTGAGACTTTTGAAGTTTTCCCTCATTATATTGTTAAGAATTTTATCCAGAAACCTCCAGAGGTGGAAAACCTCTCTCTGACTTGTTGCTATAGCTCATAGATTCAAGATGCATATATTGCACTTGAGACAGATGTGGATAGAGAAATTTCAAGTGTCATATTCCATTACAGTCTGAAATTCCATGAAAGCTAAAGCACATTGTAAAATTGCATTGTGTCTCCCATCATTTAGCTTCAAGAAAGAAAGAACTCACAAAAATGTCAAAACTTGGTAAATTCCATATTAAATATAATGAGCTTTTGACTTTGGTACTGCCAGAATCACTGGCAGATGAAAATGTTGTTTAAAACCTTTATAGAATATTTCCCTTATTTTTTAGCTTGAGTTTTTTCAAGAGTGGTTCATACACCTGGACAATTTGTTGTTAATTCAATACTGTCATATAGCTAAAATAGACATTTAGGTATTTAGCACTCTAAGGTACTTCAGACATCAATCATAAACCTTTTCAGGCTTCAGTCTGCTAGGCTGAGCCTAGGTTCATTTAGTTTTCTTGTGGAAGATAAGCTCTGCTTTTCCCATTCTTCTCAGTAATGATTTTCTGTGCTTGATTCAGATTGTGTTCATTTTTCTGGAACAGGGGCTGAGGCTCTGCATAACCCTGGGACAGGAGCGATTCCAGTGTCTTGGACAGTAGCAAAATAGAAATCTTTTATCTGCTGTCCCCTAAGCTTGAATCACAGACTCACTGAGTTGTTGAAATTGGAAGAGACATTTAGAGAAATTATTTTCCCACCCCCCTGCTCAAAGCAGGGTCAGAGTATCACTCAGCTGAGTGCTACTCAGTCCAGTGTGTCAGTTTAATACTCAGGAACGATCAAAAAGTTGGATATTGAGAAAACTCAGGAAAAATATAAACAAACCAGAAAGCATTATAGTGCTGCTGCATGTTGTGCCCTTTCATCCATAACACTGTATACAAAGTTTTCGTTCTGGCCCTCAAAGGAAATGTAGTAGAATTCCAGAAGTGGGAAAATCATGGAAGCAGCATTCCAAATCGAAGGAATGATGCTGCATCCTGTTGGAGAATGAATGGAGAGTGGGACTTTTTAGCCTGTAAATGAAGGATATGGTAGATATCCATGAAATCAGAGTGGGATGGGAAAAGTCTCCCAACAAAAGGCGGGGCATGAAATGAAAGTCTCATCAGGCAGGTTCAGAACAGCAAAAGCAGGAGCTCCTTTGGAGCCATGGGATTCAGCTGTGGAATTCTCTATGCCGTGGAAAGCAAAAGTTTTCATAAATTTAAAAGCAACTGGACAACTTTATGAAAGAAAAATCAATCAACAGCTATTAATAAAGAGACAAAATCTGTGGCTTAGTAATCTGAAAGAGTATTCTGGGGAAAATACCATTCCCTGCTAGCCTTGTTCTTTGCAGTCTTTGTGTGATAGTGTGCACAAGCTTTTAAAAGCTTTGGTTTTTAATTTAGAATGAAGTTGAATTTTAAAATCTTTAAGCCCTGTGTAAATATTTTTTCTCCTTAGAGGTCTAATTTCTAGAGACCAGTCACTGTGAAAAGTTCTGTTGAAGAATACCAGTTTTATGCAATGTAAGGGTATAATGGGTCTGATACTTGTCCTCTTTCTCCACTATTATTTTATCGAGTTAATAAGGGTACCTTTAACTTACATCAGGGGAAAAGAAATTATGTCTTAATATTACGTCTTAAGAGGGTGAAATTACAAGACATCAGTAGGCACAAGAAGTGTATACGTCCTCCAAAAGACAAATGTTTTCTGAGATGTTTCAATTAGCTCCCATCCGTGTCCTCCATAAGAACTAGGAAAATTGTAGGTGCATTCAGTGTTCTGAGTTGGCCTGAAAAAAAACAGAATAAGAGCTAATTATGTTAATGGCCAAGGGCTAAAATCTCCTTCACTGGAGTGTGTCTTCATGGCTGTTACAAAGGCTGAATATTGTAATATTTAATGACCACCCAGAAGTCAGACTTGCCAAGAGTGAGGACTGAATATTTTTATTAATTGCACCGTGGTCAGACGGCCCTGGTCACTGAGTCTCATCACAGCAGGAGTTCAGTGGGATCGTGCTCTGAGATGGGGCAGGAGCCACAGCCTCGTTCACACTGCAGTAGCTCCTCCTCAGCATCCTCCTGCTGGTAACTCGGTATCTGACCTCACAGGAGGGAGATTTTAGAAAATGTTTATGCTTTGTACTTTGATAAATACAGTGCAGCAATGTCTTCAGATTCTTAATAATCTTGTGTGAGGGAAGAACATTTTTTTGCCTAAATCCACTTAGTACAATCTGATCCTTCTGCTCTTTCTCAAAGACATGTCCTACTCAACTGTACTTGCAATTATCAAGCTAAGTAAATATCTACTCTTTAGAGATAACTATTCTGGAAGTTTGCCTTTAAAGCTAATGGGAATACTTTTTGATTTTGTTTTGTAAAAAAAAAATGAAAAAGTAAACGGTGAAAATACAAAAATGTTCAGTCAAAAGATTTTGGTTTAAAATCTCAAGTTTTGAATTTGGAAATGCTTCCAGGGTATTTTATTTTTGCTGTTGTCTTCTTAGAGTTATGTTTCAGTTTTCCTCTCGTGGAAGTACAAGACTTAAACCACGTCTCTGTTCTAGAACCTTAATACAGTTTAAAGCCCTCTGTGTGTTTCTCAATGATTTTTTTTTTCTATTTTAATGAATCAGCATTTTACCAAGAAAAGCCAGCACTTTATGGAAAACTCTTTTTTTTTTTTTAAGTAGGAAAAAAAGTACTCCTTTTAAAACCAGCTGTGGCCATCCACTTTATGGAAGGATAGGGGAAAGAAATCTTTTGCTTCCATTTTAGATATTTTAATGTCACCTTTTGGCTTAAGAAGATTAATTCTTACCAAGTTAATTTGTGATTCTTAGGGTCAGTGTTTCCTGTAGGTTGTCAGATCAGACCATTATTACGTCTCACAGTGAGCAGGGGTCTGTTTGTTAATTCCCATTTTGTGTTATCCTGCATCATCAGTGGGACTGTCCAGAGCCAGCCCAGCAGCTTCTCCCAAGCCATCTCTCTTGTTTCCTGCTGAGGGTCTTATAATGGCTTTTCCCTGTTTGCCTGTTCCAGCAATTATTCCCTGGTTTCTAGCCAAACAGTGATTCACACAGCATATAAAGGTTTCATTCCACTTCTGTTTTCAGTTTCCAACTTTCTGGTGTTTTCCTGCAATTTCAGTTCCAGAAGACATACTACCTTTTTTCTTCCCTTTTAACCTCCTACTTCATTCAATTTACCGTCATTTGTCTACTCCACCTCTTCCTTTCATGCTGCTAGAACTGAGCTGTGCTGCAGAATTCAGAGGCTGCAGCAGCTTGCGTTTAATTCTTCTTTGCTCTTGAAGATTTTTCACATTCATCATGGAGTTTTAAATTTCACATATTCTCTTCTGTATGGAAAAACGTTCCAGCAGAAGACATTCTTTTGATGCATGGTCTTAGCTGCACAGAAGAACACAAAGAACAGCTCAGCTTTGCAAGATCTCTTTTATGAGGCCTCGCACCCAGCAATGAAGGCTGGAGCTGGTGACCATAAAGAACAGTTCTACACACTTTTTTTCCTTCTCTACTTTGTTTTAAAAAGCAGGACTCCACTCACATGCAAATAGCAGCTGTTTTCAAGTGAAAAGCAATGAATAATGATACTGTTCTCTTCAGGAAAAAAATTGCGTTCTAGAATTGATAATGAATCGCAGAGAATATCTTAATAAACACATCTGCTTTAGTGTAAGGCCAGAGCTTTTAAATGCATGACCTTGTAGTCAGAAATAATATGTAGAAGTATCAAATCCCTATGATTTCACAGACATCAGGAGCGATTTCTTTCCCTCATTTCAGGGTTCTGGTACTGCAGGTGGCTTTCAGTGGGTCCCACTTCGTCCCTGCCCAAGTATCTTTTGAGGGGAGGAAGAAACATCACTAAAAAGTGGGTCCAGATGAGCACTGCCTCTTCTGAGGGAGAGGGTCTTAACTCTGAGTCTTCTTACCAAAGCACACAGGACTGAGGGCTGTTCTGACACTCCAGCATTAATTTAAAAACTGACACCCCCCTGCTGTTGCATCAGTGTCTGTGTGTCTCATCTCATAGTAGTGACTCACCTCTTTTCTCACCTTTCTGGTCAGATTGCATCACTGGATGTGCTGGAACCAGATATTGTGATGTCTGGGCTGATCCATAACAGAAATCAGCCCTATTTTGCCTGCAGCAGGTGGATAGTCAGTAACAGAACTCGTTGGTGCTTCCCAAAAGCAGCCTCAGATCTCAAGGGGCTCAATATCATCCGTACCTCTGTTGGGTTTGCAATTCCTGCTTTCTTTGCAGTAAATATTTTTACTTTCAGCTGAGTTAGAACCTAATGCAATAACTACTGGACGATGCTTTTTAGGGCCTTGGTAAGCTGAAGCAGTTTATCAACCAGAGCACGTGCTAGTGTGGATTCAGTCCCTCATGGAATGATGGCAAACCAAACACGGGCAAGAGTCCCTCCAGTGCAGGAGCAATCCTTCCCTTCCTCTGATCCCCCTCCTTTTGTGCACAGGAGTCTGGACTGAAAATACAGTGCTTAATGAACTCATGAACAATGCTTTCCGTTCAGGATTGAAAAGCAAAACTAACTTGCATATGACGAAAACCATTGGAATTATTTCCTTCCAAGGGGGATAAAAGCAACACACACGTACAGCCTGTGAGTTTACTGGCATTAATTATATGGTAGTGATATTTTGTGTGTGACAGAAGAATGAAGTCACGCTTTTGTCAGTGGCATTGATATTAGTATTCTTTTTCATGGGAGATACATGGGTGACAAAATGTTGGTGTCGCCTAAGCTATTATTGTTTTATTATGCCACTGATTTTATTAATATACTGTTGTTATGCTAATGAATTACTAGGGTTTGTGTCTTGGAGGTTTGTTCACAACACATACCCTGAATGGAGAAAGTGCAGGAAGTACAAAAGTGTCATATGTGCATGTCTGTTGGTTTTATGATATATATGTTAAAAAATCTAAGAAAAGTACTGTAAAGTGCTTACTTAGCCCGTGAACTTTCGTACTGAAATGTATTTTTCAGTAACAGAACGTCCTCATTTGCCCTTGCTTGTTATTTTGCAGTAAAGTTGTTTATTTTCAGCTGTGTTACAAGTTAATGATGGAAACTGAGGGTCACTGAAAGGCTTTCTGTTGATTTCAATAAGAAGTTTATTGAAGTCTTTCTTAATTTTGTGTTGTAAAGGGTGAGATTTTGCAGGGAAGTTTCTATTGCAGCATCTCCTACAAAACAGTGCAGTTTCATGTTCTGGTAGAATTCTGCACAGAGTCTTATTTGTAGCTGGAGATATGGGGTGTGTCCTGCCCTGAGTAGTACATTGCAGACCCCTTCTTGTTTTGATTTCTTACCACCTTTGGAAACTGTGATCCTGATATCTGAAGAACAGGACTATAAATCAGCACTCACTTTCATCTTATTTTCATTTAAATGTTTATTGGAAATCTTGAAAATATATATATATTCAGCATCATAACCCTGTAATTTATACTGCCTGTGAGGGCATTCTTGGGTTATTATGCTGAAGGTGGCTGCCTTCTGTGATCACTGCAAAGCAGATTATGTATAATGCCTATGAGTTGGGCTTTATCTACTTACTTTGCTGTTATTATCAATAATAATGAATGTATATGAATTTTTCCTTCACTTGAAGTAGTGAATTAGTTCAAAATGTGAATCCTGAGTTCACTTTCATAACCTCTTGCTACTCGTCACAGTATTTTCACAGTATCTTCCCATCCGCCATTTGAAACTCGTTGGGTCAGTCCCCTTACGATGCTCATATGCCAGTAAAGAAAATTCTATAAATTCCCCACTCTTGAGGCAGGGATAGACCCAATTAAACAAAATTAACAACATGATCAAAGGGGCTGGAGAAGATTTTAAATACTCTCATCAAATATACAGCTTTCTGCATGAAAGGGAGCAAGCACAGAGGAAATACCACTTTTCTCATCTGCTACATAATTTTTAGAAGTCTCCCAGCCCAAGATAAGCCCAGTGAATTCCGACCAGCAGGCACACTTCTCTCAGTCTTTGAGATGTTCCTTGTGAAGTTGCCAGAAATGCAAAGCAAGGGTGATAGAATAATGCTGTAACGGAAGATCAAACTCATTCTTTCTGCTACATTACTCTAATTTTTGTAATGCCCTCCCAGGAGCATAAAAGATCCTTGATGCATGGAGCAATGCTGATATAAATTATTAGCTCTCTGCTCCAATTTGTTCATCCTGGATAGTCATAAAATGTGTTTGTTTCGAACTAAAACCTCTGCTTTCCAATTAGATAACAGTAAACCATTTTCTGTTCACTTGTTTTTTTTTTTTCTATAAGAATATTTGATGGCAGAAGCTAAGTTATTTTGACTTTTAAATTTGTATTTTCAAGCATAGGGGTTTAGGATCTAGCTGTCTACATCAGCATGAAATTACTGAGATTGTTTGTTTGTGGTAGTAAACCAGCTCATAAAAGACTTGGAGCGTAAGCTTTGTGATAGATATTTCCAAAACTATGGTGATAGTATTTACTGTTAAGTCTGGCAATGTGTTGCAAATTAATGATGACTCAATTTTCCCCTTTAAATTCATTCATCAGAATGTCCAAATTAGATTATACTGACTCCAGGCTTTTGCTTTAACAGGCTGTGGAAACCCCTGTGGAAAAAGAATAGGAAATTTAATAGGAGCACGAATAGTAGGATTCTACAAGAATTTAATGAAGCCCCACCAAAATTTTTAAGATTACCCCTGGAACTAAACATTAAGTGATACCTCAGATAGACTTTTGCAATAGCTGGTAAAAGTGGATAGCAGTGACACAGCTTCCTAGAAAATTGTGTAAGATTTTTGAGGAAAAGTACTCTCAAAGAATCTGAAGACCATGATTTTTTAATTTCCAGAAGAATGTTTCCATGCAGGACTATTCAAGTCCAACCTATCATTAAGATAGCGGATCTGTCATGGAAAAACCCCAGGTAGAGCAGAGTCTGCGTCAGTTATTTTTACATTCCAGGCATTGCCACCTCTTTTAGAATGGGGCCACACCTTGTGGCCAGCTCCAAACGTGGAACTAACCTCTGGCTTCAGCTGAGCCCTCAGAAAAGAATTTGATGCTTATCACTTCTGCTTGAGCTATTTCCTCGTTTGCAGGGAGATTCCATTACCCAGCCCATCCTTCACATGTGATTGGGACAATTAATTTAGGAATTGTTGGAGGAGTAGGAAGGTTTCAGTAGAAAAAGGAGAAGGAGCTGCACTGTGAGAGAAGTACTTCCATAGAAAGGGTTGGCTTCAAAGAAAGGTGAAAGAACATTTGTATGGGGCAATGCAGGTGGCACCAGAGCACTGGAGTTTGGTCCTGAAGACACAGCATTCCACTCCTCAGTGGAATTCCTCCTTCTTCCAGTGCAGTGAAAAATCCCTTCTTCCCGGCTCAGCATGTATGTTTCATTGTAATACGAGCAGCACTGAAGACATGAGTAAGAAAGCAAAGCAAAAATCTTTCTATTGCCTGGGATGAATCACCCATCTGGATGTGGAAAACTTCCTCTGACCTCAGAAAAAGAGACAAAATCTCAATTTTTAGTTAGGTTTCATTACTGGGAATATAGGGGTAATTCCTACAAAATTTGATAAATGAAAGGTAAGAAATTGCATGTTTCCTTATAGTGCCTGAACTTGTATAGTTTATAGATGTATTTTCCAGTCATATCCCGTACTGGTGTAAAGGAAAAGTGATTCATGAGCTGTGTCATGCTTTCAGAGATACAGTGTACCATGGAACTCAGGGGGTGAGTGATTCCAGTCCCCTGCTACCCTGAGCAGTTCCTTTCCAGGACATGCTGCTTGAACATTCACAGAAACAACAATTCCGTTCCTTCTGGACACATGAGAAGAGTTGATCCTCCCCTAGAGCAGGAAAGACTTCAAGATATTAAAAAATATAATGACAGAGTGGTGCGAGGGGATCTTAGTTATGGGATCAGTGATGAGAGGGGAGGGAAGAACTCTGTCCGTAAGAAACGTCTGCATCTATTGGAGCAAACTTCCATCCTCAGCACAAGGTCCAAGTTTGGATACAGCCTTCACTGCATAGCCATCACCCAAACTCACAAATTGGTGCCCTACCATTTCAACATTAGCAGCGGGGGAAAAAAATCTACAGAAGCCAGCTTTCTTTTCCCGTTCCAATGCCCTAGGAAGAATCCAGTCAGATGCCAAGAAAACCAAAATGACACAAAACGAATAGGCATAAGTCATCACTAAAATACACCAGTGTGTTTTGTCAGCTTCACCTGGATAGGCTTAGAGGGCCAGAAAAGCCTCTGCTAAAATCATGTGGGTGTTTTGCTCTGAAAATACCTTCATAATTGTAAAAAAAGTAGCTGTCACCATTGCCTAAGAAAATGGGACACCCTCACTGTTACAAGCCAGTCACTCAAGCCTGCCTTGCAGAGGATCTTTGCACACACATCCCACTACGTTTGTCCAAAGGCTGCCACTACTCTTTGGTTTCATAGCTGGAAGTTCAACCCAGCTGAAAATTCATGAGGTAGAAAACATAAGTCCAAAGTTCCTTGCTTATTAGCACAGTTCCTGATGAAGTGGATCTATAAGGGAATTAAAGAGTTTGATCACACAAGACATTTTCAAAACATGAAGAGTCATTTTGAAGTTGGCATCTAAAATCTTCCTTTCAGTGTTTGATGGCCATGATTGTTGATGTGTTTTGGGTCTCATTTCTGGTGACCTTTTGGTATTACAGGAGTCATAAACACCATGATTTTTTTAGCTTTGTCATAGCTGATATAAGATGAATTTTGCCATCATGTTTTTAGTTTGCAAGATGATTATGTTGCGTTCTAGGACATGAATTTTATTTCCCATTTAGTTCCACATCCCTACTTTGAAAGGTCTTTGAACAACTGTTCCCGATCTTCTTTTTGTATATCCCTAATCACCTTTTTCTTTTCCTTGCTATGATTTTTGGATTTTTCCACTCCTTCCTGTGAACAGTTTGAATTCTGAAGAGGTGTTAGAGCATTTTATGCTCATGTTATTTTTATATTGGAATACTTCAGTAGGGCTGTGGTTTTTTGGTTTTGAAATTACAGCCATTTCTATTGTTAATATTCAGAGAAGATGGTTCGACCTATAAGTTTGACTTTTGTGATTGTTTCTGGAAACTTTTGATCCATCTGTTAGGTGCTTTAAAACAAAGTAGATGTCCATAAAACTTATGGAGGCATCACTGATGTGTGCAAATCTGTTTCTTTACTTCTGTATCTTAAAGTTCAAATGATTCAATATTCTGTACTCCCTAAAAGAGAAGCTACACCTGAATTAAAAATTTAACACGTAGCAAATTCAGCAAAAATTGAAGTCCATTATGAAAACAGAAGATGTTTTGATAAAATCACCGTGCTGCTGACCGGAATGGGATTGAGTTACCTTAGCAAAGGTCAGCCTTGGGTACAGCTGGTTTAAAGGGTGGCTCTTCCTTTGCAGGCTCCAGTATCAATAAAAGTCACCTCGTGTGTTTTGCCTGATCCTGTTGTGCTGTGGGGGACGTTACTCTGTGACCACGGTTCACGCAGTAATTGCCTTCCTTGGGATAGTCTGCCTGTGTGAAGCACATTGCTCACAAATAAGGGTTTTCACATGCTGAGAGGAAATTGGCAAATACTTTGAATACATAATAGCAGCTATACTGAGGTTTCCATTAACCACTCCAGTAGAAAAATGTTGCAGCGGTCAAGTATTTTACTATTAGAGTGCTGACTAACGAGAAGGAATGCGATCCTGTTAGATATGACATCTTTTTATAAGTGATAATAAAAATGAGATGCCTGCTCAAAACCAGGTGTAACGGATGGTATTTGCCAAATATATTGTTTTTAATTTAATTTACCCATTAAGTCAGTGGTAGAATACAGAGTATTTTCATGTTGGTAGAATGCATCCAAACATGGAATTTCTTTAAAAAGTTATTAAGAAAAAATGTTCGCTCCCTCAAAAAGATGCAGCCAGTCTGAAATTACTTTTAATATTAGACTAAATTGGTGATGACAAATATGCAGCATGAGAAAAATAAGATCTTATACAGGTAATCTATTAATTAGAAAAGATGAAAATAAATTCAAGTTATTGAAAACATCACAAACAGGTTTTTTTAAGTAAAACATTTGAGAAAAGTGGTGAAATACTCAAGTTCTCACATATACTGAGAATAATATTATTGGCATTTCTAAAAACAGGGTAGAAATTAATATTTAATTATGCATGACCTACTCTTTTATCTTGACTCTGCTGCAGTCCTGCTGCTTGGAACTAGAGAGGTAACCTCAGTGGAGGAAGTAAAGTAGACTCTTTCATACTTATTCTCCAGCAAAGCCCAAAGCCTTCACATAAAAGCCATCAGCTTTAATAAAATATGTAAAAATGAGGATTCTTGTTAACTGTTATCTGGCAAAATTCTTGGAATGGATTCTGACATCCTGGTCTGTGTGTTCCATTATACAAAGGACATGGGGTTTGGCCACAGCTGGCTGGGAGAGAAATCCTTTGCCGTAGGAGCATTCCCTGCTGGGGCTCCAAAGCTGGAGCTCAGCCCAGGAGCTCTGTCCTGACTAATATGTGCTCTGCCTCCTGCACCAAGTCGTGCTCTGACGAGGAGAGGAGCTGTTTCTGACCAACAGTTTCCTTGCTGTGTTCTTAGTCTGCAATACAATTGGAAAGCTATAAAAAAGAAAGCGAGGTTCGGAACAGTATGTCTCCTCTGACCTTTTTCTTTGTCCAATTGTGAGTATTGAATATCTTATCCAGAATTCTCATGCCAAGGTTAAAATAATTTCTTCTTGAGCTAGTCCACAGTGATGAAGTAGAATTTTTCAGGAGACGGATTGCTCTGAGAGCGGAAGATTATTACATGCAATTCACTCTGTTAAACTGAGCAATAAGCATTGCTAAATTGAGCTTTCTCAGTGATGGGTGGTCATTCTTCTAGTTCTCTGGTGAAAAGAGGGGATTGGAACCAAGTTCACTGCTTGGATCTGATCATCCTACCAATCCCTGCCATCTGAGCTCCTAATTATGATTTACTAAAAACTTGGCATGGGGCCCAGATCTGCTGAGGAACCAGAACTGAGTGTCCCTGCTGGAATCAGTTCACATGTCAGACCATGGAGCAGTTGTGGATCCCAGGGTGTCACCCCGCTGGGCTGTGTGACAGCAGCGCTTTAATCCCACCATCACCATCCCGGGCCCTGCCGGGTGCTGCAGCCAAGGCCTGCACCAACAGCCTCTGCTGGGACGTGGTGCCCTGCTTGGGTGTGCTACCGTGGCCACCCTCCTGCCCCACAACCCACATCCCCAGTGCAGCTCAGGGCCAAGAGAGGATCCAGCTGTCTGTGGCTGAATTATGGGATCAGGGAGCAGGGAAGGAGCAGGGCTATTGACCTGAAAGCGTGCATAGCATCAGCAAGGAAGCATGAGACAAAGCCCCGAAGGTGAACTTTATATTCAGTACATGAAGATTGATGTCTGAAAGTATTGTAACAGGACTGCTTTCTGCTGTTTGTATTTATGATGGAGATGTTTTTCTAAGTATTTCACTTCAGCAGCTTTCTGGAAAAATGAGAGTGAATGCTAAATTGTGTTATAATATCTGGTAACAATATTGATGTTCTGTCAACTTTGAGTCATAGAATTATGGGATATCCTGAGTTGGAAGTTGGGACCCACAAAGATCAAGTCCAACTCCTGGCCCTACACAGGGCAGTCCCAACAATCCCACTATTGTCCAAGTGCCCTCAGTCCCTCCTCACAGGCCTTCTGCTCCAGATCCTTCACCATCCTCATGTCCCTCCTCTGGACACTCTCTAATAGCTTTAGACCTTTCTTTTTTGTGGTTCCCTAAGCTGCACATAGGGCTCGAGGTGAGGCTGCACCAGAGCAGAGCAGGGCAATCGTCCCTTGTCATTCTTCCTCCCAGTAAAATGAAGCAACATGGTATTTTTGGAGAATCTTATGGTTTGTAGTTAATTGTAAACAACAAGGTTGGATGGTTTTCGAAATATTCCTCAGTCAGACACCTAGAAGCTCACAGAACTAAAGAGTCATTGTCCTCATTAGTTATTAAATTTTTAGTTACAGTGTTTTAAAAATTCCTTCCTTCCCTGGTGTAATAATGTTCCCTTAAGTTCTCTGGAACTTATTTTGGGGTCTGCACCATTAGTGTGAACCTTCCAACCTGTGTCAAGCTATCAGTTTCTCCAGTTAAACAACATTTGTAATTTCTGACTGCATTATTAACATGTATTTGGAGAGGGAAGGACACAAGGCTCACTGTAATATCCTTTATGAGAGAAAAATATCAGAGTTCCTTTTGGCCCAGTGTCAACAGAAGGAGATGACTCCATCTGAAGGAGTGGCTGTTCACAGATCTAAATATTAACCTGCAAGACTTGGCAGCACAATGAGCCTGTTCAGCTGACTGATGCAGGACTGGGATCTTGCACTGAGCATGTAGAGAATCATTATGTATTTGAGGTAACTTATAGCTCTTGCCATCCTTTAACTTCATCAGCCTTTAAAGTAATGAAATAATTTTACTTGCCAGAAAACGTCTAGATGGGCAAAGCTTACTAAGATTTCTAAATGCCTGCCTTCTTTTATGGTTGTAGATTAGTTCTGGAAGATTCTTTATAGACTGGGCTCCTCAGATTTATAAATTTATAAAGTAACTTAAGTATAATCATGCACTAAATATCCAAAAGCTGATGAAAAATAAGGTTAGAGGTATTTTCTTTTCCTACCACAGGGCCAGTTCTGCCCTTTATATGAAATGCAGGTGATCTCTATGCAGCTGCAGTGGAATTTGACCTTCAAGCAGTGTTTTCCCAGCAATGATCAGGCAGCTTCTTTTGTTTTTAATGCAGTCATATAAAAGTATCACCTTAATTAAAAGGAAAACTGTAAGCACTCAACCTTCTTTCTAAATTTCAGAACCCTTTTGTTCCTTGCTTTGTTGAATGAAGATACTGTGTTCCCTTTCATACTGCAATACCCTCTATGTTTAGTAACCCTTCCTGTTCCTACAGACTGGAGTTATTCAGCACAGACAGAATTAGGGCTCACTCATCAGTAAACATGGATTTTATAAATTCATTATATTTCCTTCCTTGGATATGATTACATACTTCTGTCTTAAAAAATTCGATCTGTAGAAAGAGTTTCAATTGTAATTTGTAACTGTACAAAAAGGAACATTTAACATCACTGTAAAAGTCCCTGGATGCAAAAAGTCAGGAAAAAATAATCTTGGGAAATGTTGGTGATACCTACAAAAAGATCCCCAAACTGCACAGTACTTCTTTTATCAATAATTACCAGCCTTTTTGTAGAAAGTTCATTTAACCAGACCTTTCTCTCTGTTGCCCTGTGAGATTAAAATGTGGTAAATGGACAGAAATTAAAAGATTATCTAGCAGGAATAGACTAAATTTTTGAAGCATAGCCAATAATAAATAGAAGGTGGATTGTATTGACACTATTAACAAAAGCATTTTGGGCACTGCCTCCGAGATAAGCTACAATTTAATACTTCAGTTTCAGCATGAGAAACTTAAGGAGTTTCCTGCATTCTTAAGTGCAGATTTTGATGTTAATTTTCAGAGCCATCCACCTCTTTTACAAAATGCTGTCCTCCTACACAGTTTAGTTGTTTCACAATTGTATTGCGTAGCAGACAGATTTCCTGTAAGTTTAGAAATAATGCAGGTCTTTGGTGCTTTTAGAAAGCAGCCTTGAAGTCTGAACTTTTAGCCCCTCTGATGATTTCATTTTTTTGTGGATGAAAATTGTTTGTGGACTTTTCCCTAATTTGTCAATGAGATGATCAAGTAAATGGTGTTAAAAACCCAGCAACCCTAGAAATAGTTTATTTCACACATTTAATTGCATTTCTTGAAACCTATTTGTTGGTCTGCGTTTGGGGCTTTGAATAGGTGAAGATTAAAGTAATGCAGAATGATCATTGCACTCTCATACTTCCTTTTTCCCTTTGGAGCATTTTTTGTGTTAGAAATGTCAACACTCGCGATCAGACGCGACAGTGCCTCCCCTTCTGAGCAGGTGGAGCAGAGCCCGTCCCAGTGGGAGCCTCCTCTCCCGGGCCGGTGCTCCCGAGGAAGGGCAGAGCCAGCGCCTGACCCAGCTGCCTAAAATTAGATCCTGATGTCAACCCCAGAGTTAAGCCCTAACTACTCAACTTTCATAAAACTGCTTTTGTCATTGCTTGATGCCTGCTGGTCCACTGAGCAAGCAGGTATCCGGGCTAATCCTAAAAATGCATGGTTATTTTTACAGCGACCTTTCGAAGCAACCTGGAAATGGTGTCACTGGGATCAAATCAGAGCTGATGGGAGTTTATTAGGCTCATGTCACCCTGGATTTGCCTCCAAAACATTTCATTAGGTGTTCCAAGTACTCGGTTAATGCACTTAATTTAACCCAAGACAACCTTCTTTTCTGTTTGAAATAAAATCATCAAATGTTTTGGCTTTGAAAAAAAAAAAAAGGAAATGTTTAGCTTTTTAGCTACTTTGGTTTTTTAAGGGTTGAAATGACAAAGTCTGTCTTCATCAGAATGGAAAAATCACTGTTTAGTTGTCACTTAAACTTTACCCTTCTAATATTCCAGCATTACTTTTTCTGATGCTGTAGTTACTTTCAAATTACTTTTGTGGGAGTACAAATGCATGTAAGAAAAACATGTATTTACAGAAATAATTTAAAACTAGTAGTATTCTGAAAAAAAAAAACCTGAAACAAGCTACCCTGTACTTGAAAGCAGTTTGATAATTAAACAGAACAATTTAAAAACTAAAAAAAAAGTGCAAAGCAATTTGGAAAGGAAGTAATTTGTATAACTAGCAAATATTTAAATAGAACAGGACTATTTCCTGCAGGGTAGGATCCTTTGCAGAGTGTTTCAAACAGTTGAACTCACAACAGGAAGTAATTTGCTGTTGAAAATAAGATCACATGAAACTCTCTGCCTATAGTGATAAAAGGGAAGTACTTCACTTGGTGGAACTGCTGGTTAATGTGAGGCATCAGAGCAGGTTAGTGGCACCGTGTGTTTTAAATTAGGTTGGGATGTCTGAAACAGGAGCACAGGAGATATGACAATCCCATGGAACAAGCATTAAATGAACAAAGGTCCCACCGGGCATCAGATTACGTCAAATGGCTGTTTGAAAACATCAAAATCTTTATCGTAGGTGCTGGGAGTGTGAAACCAATCAAACAAAGATGTTACAGATCTCTCCACTGTCACACACAGGGAAATAATTGATGACTGAATAGAATTCTTTCTAAGTTCCTGAGCAGGCCAAGGTGTGGGTATGGACCTGTAAGTAGAAGAATTAAACAACTTCAGAACCCATTTGCATATTTCCTCCAAAGTGGCCGCTGTCAGGATGATGTTTGAGGATACCTGATCATGCCCTTGGAGACAGTAAACCAGGATACTTCTAATTTTGATGTACTGCCCTTTTAGGTGGCAATGGGGCATTCTTTTTCAGAGGCTGAGGAAAAAGTCAGTTCTTCGTATTAAACAATGCAGGATTAAAATTTTTTGGAGCTGATGCACAAAGCCATTCCTGTCAGCTGTATCAGCTACTCCTTGGGTCCAATCTACAAATTGCTCCAGTGAAGCGGTGTATTTTTATAAACCTCTCTATATTTGATATTGTGCCTGTTTCATGGGCTTTTTTACTATGTTGTCACCCTTGAAGGACCTCTGAGACTTCCAAGACTGAAGCTGCTGCTTAACCCGCCATCCTTATATTCCTAGAGAACTTAAGGCAGGGCTACTGCTTTCCCAAAGCAGCTTCTTTTCTTAGGGCCTAATGCCAAAATCAGCAGGAATTGTTGAGTTGACTTTGGTGGCCCACATCTGAGACACGTTCAGTCTGTTGGTCCATCTTTGTAAGGAATCATTCTTAGGAAACACTCGCCCATATTTATTCATTCTCTGGTACTGCCAGGAATCTCTAACTGGGTTTGGATGATGTACTTGGGCATTCAACAGCATATACGAGAGTGTGGTCATCTACTCCAGTCTGCACCTAATTCCCCAGTGTGATAGTGTGGTGTGTTCCTGACACATCTGTCTGTGATAATGAACCCTTTTGAATTTAGCAGAAGAAATTTAGCTCTGTGCCTCAGTGTTAAATTATTATTATAATCTGAATTTTAATTAAATCTTTGCTATATAAACATGACATTTTAATGCTCTCGGTAATGAAATAGTATTTTATTTTAAGTAAGTCACTAGAAAGATGTTATAATAGTTGAGATCAAATATATTTGCACTCATTCTAGGGGGAGAAATGATATAACGCAGTGGTATGATTTATCTTTTTTTTTTGAACTATGTCCAAGTATGCCCGTACATATGTAAAATAACTGCATTCCTGCATTAGTCACAAGTGCTTTCTCAGTGGAAGTGGTGTTGCTTCCAGTCATGTGGCTCATTTTGCCAGGAGAGATCCAGTGTCTTCCCTCCTCTCGCTGAGACCAGCTGGGCTCTGGCAGTGGAGTCACTTGGAGTTACCTGACGCTTCTTTAGTTGCTGCCTGAATTTGTCCAGGGTGTTAAGCCTGGAGGGAGTTTCCCCTGCTCCCCTGGGACACTGCACTGTAAATGTGCTGTACAGCCAGTGCAGTGCAGGATTACTCTGCTGCGAGCTGCGGCTCCAAAGGATGAGGAGTCTGCAGGGGAAGTGGACTCCCGGCCAGGCATGAATAGTTTGTGCAGTTTAAGATATATTTGTCTCTTTCTGTTGCTTTGCCCAGAATCCCAAAACAACAGGCTTGGATCCTGCTACTGAAATCAGCTCAAAATACACATGATGTAATGGTTTAATTCCCAAAGTCCTGCACACTTGGGACTCTCATTAAAGTGGGATGAAACTAGTTGAAGTTTTGCTTCCCACAACACTTGTTAATTTTGCAGTTTCTATTCAAAATCATCATTGTCCAAATACTTTCCTTTAATCACAACATGCCGTGCTGACACAGTTATTTACTTAGTAATCATGCCATACCTCAACATTTATGCATATTCATGGCAGCACAGAAAAAATTATGGTGTAAAAGTTGGTTCAGACCAATGCAATCACATAAACTGATAATTTAAATGGGTATTACACAATTATTTATTCAGCCTTTAAAAAGGGAAAAATCAGTTACCAAAGCAACTGCTATATTGTGTGTAACTACTGCTATTTTTAAGATAAAGGACATTGGTAAGGCACACATATCAGTATCTCTTAAAAGCATATACACACTTCTCAAAGGGGAAAAACACCAGGACTATTACAATCACTGAATTCGTAAAAAGAAGAAGTTAGGACCTGTTTGCTAATTATTTCCGTATAAGTGAGTTTTATCACCATTCTTACAGCATTGTAAAGTCTTCTGACAAGACTTTTAAGTAATATCCAAGAAAAAAAACCCAAAGAGAAATAATAATATGCAACAGCAAGGGAAATATGTTTGTGTTCTGGGTAAGTCTGGTAGTTCAAACAGCATTTGCAATCCAAAGTGTGCAGCCAAACACACAACATTTATACCATTGCAGAAGACTCTACATAAATACAGGCTATGGAGAATAATTTTCATCCTTTCTTTTCAGTCCAGCCAGTAGAATTTTGCCCTATCCTTGCTTTGAGAGTTGGGAACATAATGTGCTCTGTATTCCTTGTCACAGAGCAAATGCTTGAGGCTGAAGATGTTTGCATATCACTGTTATGGGCTGAACAACCATGATTCTGTGTCAGAGTGGAAAATAATAGCACATGACGTAAGCTTCAGTAAATCATTTCTGTCCTAAGTGCACTCATAACCAACTTACAGACTTTTAAAATGCGTGGTTTTACTTTTTGTTCTGGCAGTCCAAAGGGCACAGAAGAATATTGAAGAAGAGCTGGGTTTTATTCATCATATTTCAAATTTTTCTGTTAACATCCTGTTCATGAATAGACTGACATTTCCTTGCACTTAGAATTGTTTACAAAATAAGTTTCAAAAAAATCCAGGTACCTGGCTCACTATAGCCGATCCATTGTGAATGCCTAATGTAGATCCAAGTCCTTCAGGTGGGGTAAGTGAAGTGATGCTGTGCTGAATATTACAGCTTATTTCAAATGCTTTTTGTGAACCTGTAGGGTTTTGAATATGAATATATCTGTCTGTAAGTGTTACACAAAAATCTGTATTCAGTAACCCTGGAAAACTTGGCTTGAAGAACACCTGCAACTTGATCCCTGCGAAACCTTCTGTCTTTGAACAGCCAAGATACAGCAATAGTAAAACTGGAGCTGGTGGAGGTACTCTGATGGTCTACATTAAAGTTATGATGTTCTGGAACAAGTTTTTTTCTTACAGGGAAAAAATTAATTAAGAACAATTACCCAAAGTCTGTCCTTCCTACTTGCAGAAGGTGCTGATGCACTTTGTTGAAAGCTCAGACCATTCTGAGTCTGGGTTACTCAAATAACCCCAAAATAGCTGCTGCATTGTTTCTGTAGCTGAAGAGCAGGGCCCAAAATGAGCAGCCAAGGAATGCTGAACTGATGCAAAGTAGGGACCTACCCCACCCAAAGGAAGTTTTCTGGATTTTATTGCAAAGGAGCATTTGCCCAGCTCTGGGTGTGATTTTCAGAGCTGTATAAATAAGACAACTTGCAATGAAAGAAGTGCACCTGGGTTTTCCTACAGCTCATGGTGATCCAGTCTGTTCAGTTCGAAATAGAGGTGATTTATGTGATATTATTAATCTATCCAGTAAGTTCTTCAGTCATTTCTGTTGCTGGTTGAATAAGGCTTCAAATCATCTGCTGTCCAATTTGATGAATAACGGCAATGTCTGAGCCCGTGGCTAATCCAGCATTAGTCATTTCTCCTCTCAGGTGTGGTATCAGTTTCTCACTTCAGGGACAGTCGTTTATGGAGAGGTATTTCGGGAGAAGCACGAACCACGGATCAGTGCATGCATCTTTTTCGTGGCTCAGCTCTGCAGAGAGATACTCCAGGAGAACTGTTGTCTCTGATATCAGGATCAGAGTGCACAGCAGGCAAATCATCCAAGTCCATCCAGAGCTCTGTTTTGTCTGCAAATTGGGTAAATCCTCTTGGTCTCTGATAGAAAGTGAGTTGAAATATTTGAAGATACTTCATTGCATTTAATATGCCTTCGCAGTAGTGCAAATGGATAATCTGGATTAGGAATCCAGGAGTGTGACACTTTCACCAGAGAGACGAAGATGGGAGGAATAGTGTTAGAAAAGATGCATCTGTTTTAATTTGTCTTTATTCCCTAGCTGTGGATATGAAGGGCTTTTCCTGGCTCCCTCTGCTGGCTATGAAGCTGGTTCAGNATTAAAATAGCTATGGCAGCTTTTTGTCTCTCTCAGCCTCCCTCCCTCCCCCCCATCCTGTTCTACACATTCTTCTCTGCTTAAATACACAACTGTTTTTATGACTAATTCCTCTTTTCCCTTGTAAGATTACCATGTGATTCATGTTTAAAAACGAATCGATTCTTTTTAAAATCATAAATTACTCCAAGTACATAAACAAAGTTGAAAAAAAGAGAAAAACATGTGAAAGTCATAAAATATTAAGCAGTAATTTCAGTAGGACCTAACTTTTTGTTAATGTTGAATTTAAATAATGAAAGAAAATAATAACAGCAACATAGCAGCAGCTGCCCCAGACATGAAATGTTTGTATTATGCTTTATGCGGTGCTTCTTTTCAAGTCACCTGAGATTTGAAATGCTGCACCTGCTCTGTAGTACTTAAGCAATAGTAGTGCTTTGGCCTGACACTGAATTTCCATCTCTAGAACATTTAGCTATAAACTGATTAAATCTGACAGTTCTCCTGTAGAGCAGGTAGTAACTACCATCCCAGATGGATCCCAGAGCATCCCCGTCCCACAGAAGGGGACGCTAATCTGTTAAGGTTTAGCAAAGTAACAAGTCAAAGCAAAACCCAACACTTGCCCAGACATTCATTTTTTACTGTGAATTCCCCTATCCAGTGTAGTTTTCTACTTCATCAGTGACTGATCACAGTTATTATTGTCTGGCTGGTCTTTAGCACACCCAGAGTCGTGGTGGGTTCTCGGGTTTGGAGTTTGCTCCGACCAAGTCACAGCCCCGTGCCAGGGCTCTGCTGAAGGAGCACCAACAGGGGCTGATCCTTCAGGGAAAAACCTCGAGCTCTGTGGCCACCGCAGCAAGAACTGCAGTAGCCAAGCTGCTGCATGCCCCAGCTGCCTCTGCCCCCACCTGGAGTGGGGCTCCAGGCAAAAGCATCTTCCAGTTAATGTCAGCCCTTCCCTTCTGAGAGTCCCCTCCCCAGAGATGGGCTCCTGTCTGTCTTGTTGGAGTCCTTTCTGTGGGAAACAAGCTCCTGGGCTAAAGGTTTTTTGTGTGCCATTTTTAGCACTCCCTGGTGACTCAGCCCAAGTCCTGTGGGAATTCCTAAACCGCTCTGAGGGTTTTGAAAATGTTGCCTTGTACCTGGGAGGCTCCCTGTGTTCCCAGAGTTAATGGGCAAATCCCGTAGCAGTAGGCAGAAAATTCTATTAAGATTCTTGTATTAGTCTTGCTGTTATAATATATGGATGCTGCAGGATCTTGAATGTTTCTATCCTTACAGCTTCCTGCTGAGATGATATTATTGCTTGGGTTAAAAGCTAAGTGGCTTTGTGTATGTACACACTCCAGTCAAATGTATGATTGCTGATAATCTGTGTAGCTTGAATGGAAAAGAGTTTCAGATGTGATAATGTGGAGAATCACTTCAGTGAGAAACTCACGTTTGGTTTGGGTTGCAATCTGGTTGAAGATTTCACTTTTTTACTTAATTTATGCTGCCATTCTCCTGGCACTTTTTGGTTGTTTTTATCCTCATTAACAAGGGAATATAAACTCAGCCTTGAAAGTGCCTTTTGAAAATTATATATATAAAAATTTTCTAGATGTAAAATTGAATTTTTTACTGAGTGAAAATATTAAGTTTTTAATAAAGCAAGAGAGCTGCAATGAAAATTATTGAAATATAGAAAATCAATTAAATAACTCGAGAGTTTTAATTTTTTTTTTGACGAAAAGTCTACATTTTTAGTGATTGGGTAGAGGGAGAGAAAACAGCAATTCTGAGATGTTCCAACTTCTCGTCCACCAACCATGGGAACTGATTTTGGGTTTTGCTCTCTTTTATGACTTGTGTCCAGGCATAAAATCAGAGATCCTGACCTGATCCTGCAGCCCTGGTTTGAGAACTGTGGCAGTGTCAGCTGGGCATTGCAGCCCAAGCTCACCCAGGAGAGTTTTAGAAAAGTGCATGGTAATATTGAGACAGGCTTTGCTTTCTAAAAAAGGACTTGATTTCTAGGTGTTCACCAAGAGGACAGTGCCATCAGGCCTTAATAATCACTGTCCTTTCTAACTGACTGTAAACTTCCCTTACCTGACCTTTCACAAGAACAGATCACATACTAGAGGTGAGTACAGTAAGGCCTCCCAAGTGTAGAATAAATACCCCAAATTCACTTCTGCTTGCATACAAGGAATGATTTTAACATGTCATTTGGAATTTGATAATAATCCAAATATATCACGCCATAAATCAGTTTTAAAATATCAAACCAAAGTTAAATCAGTGAAGTTACATAGCTGAGTTGGTGCTGCTGTACAGATGCTCATGGTTTGGTCCAGTGTCCACCACTCCATCTGGTTGCCTTTGCCCCTTTGTATCAGGCATTTGCTGCAATGACTTTTGCTGGAAGAGCTCCTGTGTTTCCAGAGCCCAGGGTAATAGGATCCTGTCTGCTTAGGTAATGAAAAGCTGAAGCTTGATGCCAATTTACATAAAAACCATTCACATCAGTCTGTTTGGATAAAACATCATAAATGGTGAGAATGTCATACAATGTATTTCCTACAAAGCTCAATAAAGAGAGATTTAACCTGCTCATATTTTAGCAAGTGTTTCTAGTGCATCTTTCCCCTGACTCTGCTTACAGACTTTCAAACTCTTATGATTCCATTTTCTGTTCCAGCCGATGTAAGGAGCACAGCCTGTCACTTGGTTGAAGATTTGCATCTGATTTCTCACATTTTTTGAACTTCTTATCATATTAAGAACGTTTCTGATGGAAACAAGATGGCTGATCAGGAGCAAGGGCAAGAATAGGCCACCTCTCAGAAAAGTGACTATGCCTATAGGGGTGTGTGTGATTTTGTCTGAATTTTTATTCAGAAGGGAAATCTTTGAAATATTAAAATACAGTTCCTCCAGCTGCTGGGCTTTTTCTGCTTTTCATGGGTGCTGTGTGTGATAGAGCTGTCTTTTCACCAAGGCTTCTCGTGTGACAGATGATATCTATGTATTGCCCTGCTGTTTAATATGAAGCAAATGGGATGGCTTATCTAATGTGACAGGTACAGTCGTCTGTTGTCAAAGCTGTGACAGGGCTGACCAGGATTATCTGGATGAGTGGTCATCGAGATGCTGCAGCATGGAAGGTGTGGGGCTCATGGATAAACTGCAGCAGTACAATGAGGTCTACGGCCACTGGAGTGGAAAAGATGAGGCAGGCTACATGCTAATGTGATATATAAAGACATCAGGTAGTGACGAGTGAAATTAGGATAAAGGTTTTGGGGGTGGGGGTAAGTGGTGGAGGGTATGTGGAATATCTGGTAGGCATTATTTGCAATAGAATGGGATGCCAGTTCATTTTTCTGCAGTTAGGCAGATGTCTGTGCAGACTGCTGCTCTGCATTTTTTGGGACTCAGTGGAGGATGCTCCCAGTGCTCAGGCTAATAAGGTGCAGAGGCAAGTGACTGAGCAGCCAACAGAATATTTTCACTAAATATAATTGCGAGCAAATGAACCAAGTGTGTCCATAGTGTAAAAGTTGGTTTATTATGTGGCTGCACTGTCCAATGTGAAATGAGAATGACATTACTGTAGCACTGATAGAACATAACATTCTGCTGTTACAGCTGTGATTTTCACAGGGGCCTCCCAGTGCCACGTTATGGACATCACTGGGGAATGATTTTTTCAAATCGTGTTCTACATTTCAACAACAGAAATGGGCAGAAAGGAGGAGCTGAAAATGCTGCTGGACCTCCTGCAGCACAGCGGAATGCACTCAAGAGGAGTTGAGTGTGACAGCCCAGCAGGCTGCAAGGCCTTAGCAGGTGTTTCACAGTGTTTGCTTGAACCTGTGTCTTCCAAAGCCCTACAGGTATATAAACCCCAAAGCTTTCAACTGCAGGGAAGCTCACAAGGTTCTTCTGTAGGAAAAATTGCAGTGTTCAGCCCCTCAGGTGTCTGTCCTGACACTCAAGCTGAACTGGCAGCGCTGCTGTAATGGTGTCATTGGAAAGGTACATGTGGTTTCTTTCCAAAGAGCATCGCTGTATCACCGTGTAGAGACTTTTCGTGGTTTGTAAACATGGAGAGAGCATGTGGGGCATTCAGAGAAATGGTGTTTCTGCCTACCCTCACTGTCCTAAGGAGAATTTATCTCCATCACATCCCACTTGGCTTCTCTTGGGAAATGAAGAGCTGTAGAGTAGCCTCAGTGGTTGCATCCTAGCCCTTCTCTCTCACTCTGAATTCTTTCTCACAGCCTTCTCTTTAGCAGCTGCTGTTTCTGCGTTTCAAGGTCCCGGGAGCTGTGGGTTGCAGTCAGTACCAGCCTCCTGTTCTGCTACTTAGTTAATTTTCCAATAAAAACAGTGTGATTATTAAATACAACTTCCTTATACCTTAGTGACCAGAATGATGTCAACGTGCTGTGATTATACACAGGAGCATCTGTGGGGTCTGGGAAAAAGAGATGAGATGCCTCACTGCTATTTTTGGCACCGATGCTTGGTATTTCTTCCATTTGCAGACCCTCTGTGCCATTTTCTGATGACAAAACTGATCCCTGAGGACACAATTGATATTAATGAGATGCAAATGGTAGATGAGGTGACAGATGACAGTGTCATCAACCAAAGAAATAAAGAACAGAATCATGAATTAGCACAAAACAGTCAGAAGACATAAATGGACTGTATATAGTATTGTTGAACAGTTTTTTTTTAAAGGTAATGCATTGGAAAAAGAGATAATCAGAGCATGAAATATTAGCATGAAATGACTATGACTATTGTAGCTCTTGGCAAACATTTTTTTTGGTATTTATTGTAGGAGACTGAGTAAGAGAAAGATTATTCATTTATTTATTGAAGAGTGACAGTGACAGAAGACGTGTGGCAATGGAAAGCAGGTATTATGCACTTGCTGTTTAGGAAAGAAAGGTTTGATGTTTTCATGGGTCACCACATGAATAAAAGAGGAGAACGAAAGATGATATTTAGCAAAGGTCATGCAAGCTTTAATCTGGAAGGCTAAGACATATGTCTTGGCGTGTTAAATAATATTGAAGCCTTGTAGAAGATGAGATTTTCACAAGAACTCTGTCTTGATGTTTACAGACTCATTCATACCTGTCCAGCCACTGACAATCCATCCAATTTTTTAATCACTAAAACATGTAAAATCTGCTCTCTATCTCACTGGTGCTTTTAGGAGCCCAGACTTGAAGAATGGGCTGAGTTTATGAGGATTCATATGGATAATTAATTTTCTTTTGCATTCTGGCCTGGATAATCCAGACATTTTGTCATAGTGTCTTTTGGCGGTTTTTTTTTTTTTTTTTTTTT
>VYZQ01011695.1:26415-44604 GCA_013400655.1 Mystacornis crossleyi
GATACACCATTGGGTTTCTACAGATTTCTGGCTTCAACTCTGCCTGGTTAGAGCTGTTAATCCTCCCACCTGCCCTTGCCATGGTGCTCTTGTCTGCAGAGAGTTACTTTGGAAGCACAGCTGCAAAAAGCAAACAGAAATTTACCTTTGCCCCACACTTTATTGGAAATGTGCTGTTCTGCCTCACTGGGGCATGGGAATCACTCCTCTAGGGTGACATGGAGTCTTTCCAGCTCAGCAGAACCTCTGCAAGAACATCTCTGTGTATTTTTTTCCTTCTCTATATTCTCCTCCTGTTCTTTCTCTCAGCTTGACTTTGGAGAGAGCACTTCCAGTGAGCCAGACAGGAAGTTAATGCTCTTGGCTGTACATGACAAAATAGTGCTGTTATTATTAACAGGAGTGGTATCAAGCTTATAACATGTTCTTGTATCGATTAGACAATGTATGGGATTATCCCTAAGTTCTGTGCACATGTTCTCTTAATTATTTCCTTAATTAATAATGACTGTCTTCAGTGCCTCATTGATGCTTTTGTAATAGCTCCCAAAATTTAGATGGCTAGCATACTTGATTGAATTTATTTTCAGCTGAAACTTCAGTGTGGTGTAACCTAAAATGTGGATTTTTTGTTTAATATATATAATTTTTGTTATTTACGATACCAAATAATTTTATGTTGCAAAAATATCTTGTAAAGTTCCAAATGGGGAAAGATTGATACACTTGCTGTCATGTAGGTTTATGACTCAGCTTCATTAAGGTCTAGTGAAGTTTGGACACCATTTGTGGCTCAATAGAAGGAAAAAAATTTCCCTGTTACTGGATTTAGCCAGGGAGCTGCAGTTCTGTTATTTCCCCAGGAATGGTATCAGTTGGATCCCCCTCCTCTCAAGTCACTGGCTTGAATCAGCTGGATCAACTTCTTCTGGTGTAAGTGGGAGTTAGAGTGGGTTGGAATTGCATAAATTACTACATGTGGCTGACAGTAGATGATAGAATTTGAATTCTTTTTGTATTATTTTTCTGCTAAAAACTTAAAAAATAGATTAAAAATACCATGCCATTAGAATTCAAATATTTTAGTGTCAGGAAAAATACAAGCCATGTCTTATTATTTCTTGGTCTGCTGCTTGTCAGGATTCATTGTTCTTACTTGGCATTTGAAATTAAAACTGTATTACTTGCACTCACAGGTCACACCAAGTGTCTATCTAATTGGAAGACCCAACACTTTTAGAGGCTTCTTTCTNCTTTCTGATGTGAATGCTTAAATTAAAAATTCATAGTTCACTTTCCTCAGCTCCTGTGCAACATTCCTTTAAAATTCAGTGTTCCAGTGAGCAATCTTCATTTGATACAATATTCATGGATGGTAATCACAGAAGGTTGCAATGCAGTCAGAGCAGATTTATTTGGAAGTTCAGTGGCATTTGTTTGGGAGCCTTTGCTGAGTGCTTGTTCCTCACTCCCCGATGCTCTGTGGTAAATTCCCCGGTTCTGTTCCTTGGCATGGGGAGTTTCTCTTGGGCTGCTTATTCTGGCACTAATGTGTTTCTCAGAATCCTGAGAATCTGTCCTTTAAAACTGGGTAGCTGGACTAGTTTGGCTTTTCTTGTAGTGCCTGCAATAAAACCTGTTTGCTTTGGTTTGATAGCACAGCGTTGCACTGATAATCTGGTTCCTTATTCAGTCCATGTATCTGTCACTCTGCGGACAGCAAAATTCCTTAATTTAGCTGTCATGGGTTGGTTTAATTCAACAGGCTTTGGCATTAGTGCTGGATTCAGGTGCAACTATTCATCTAACTTATGTGCTCTGGAAATCTCTTCTGGCACAAGTGGGAAGAGAAGAATACAGCAAAGCACTGTGCTTTTTCCAAACAGCCCTTGATCTTATGATTTGACAAAATTCGTTTTGAGAGAGTTTTGTTGCAAGCCTACAGAATGAAATTGGCAACTCATCCTCGGTTCCCTTAGGGGGATATCTTCAGTGATTTATGTAAAAGTCTGTGTAGCTGAATATGTGGCGAGATTATTTTTGCCATTCCTAGCTTGGATAAATGATGCATTTTGAGTGGCTGGATACACTAGTTCTCAGGTGGAACAGACTTTTTCCCATGTAAAGAATAATGATAGTTAATACATGTTTTCACATTTAATTATTCTAAATGTATTTCTATTTGCTTTTCTAATCAGAAATATCATTTTCTTGCTACTTGGATTTAAGTGATTGTGAGGAGTTTCAATCACAGGTGTTTAAAGAACTGTGTAAGGTTGAAATAAATGAATAAAATTGAAAGATTTATTCTGTTCCTCCTTTTATTCTGTAGGAAGTGACCTGTTTCAATGCTGGAGTTGCAGAGAGATTCAGTTGGGAAATTCTGGCAGGACATTCAGGTACAGACCTGATAAGTATCTAGAAATCACAGTGTGCTTGCCTAGAACTTCCTAAACCAAGGCTGAACTCAAGGGCATTTTTATCTCTAGATATGCTCTCCTCTATGAAACTATTCATAGACATATTTATCTGAAGCCAGTATTTACCAGTATTCTGGTTCTATTTTTTAAAAAAATTATTTGTTCCTTTTCTATTTCCTTTTGGAATATGTAGCGTGGACTCTCACCTCCCCCATCACGAGTCAGCATTTCAAAGGACTCAGTGTTTTCACTGACACCACTTCATGTTCTACACACAGGCATCTAAAAACTCACCCCACTCTGCCTGTTTTCTTTTGAATTTATTGTAGAGCCTTTTTTTGCTGCCTTGCTCACTAACAGCCCTGCCCCTGATTCCTCAGAGGCTCCTGTGCCCTAATCAGGTTGATTTCTTGATCCAGTTCACTTAGTGAAATTGCCAATAATGTAATTTAATTTGGGGCACAGTACCACGTTCCTTTCCCTCTGACACTGTCGCTTACTTTTCTTCTCACCGCTGTGTCATGAGCGGGGTCTGAGAGCAGCCAACCCCATCTCCTGTCCCCGTGTACATTCAGGGAGCTCCTTGGTGTTCTTAGGCACCCTCCTACTACCCCACTCCTTTGCTGAGGTTCCCTCATCATGGAAATGTCTTGTTGGATTCAATAAGCAAATATGCTCCAGGAGCTCTGCTCTCAGGGAGGAAAATAGCCCTGGCAGGACTCTGAATAAAACAGGCTCTGAGTTGAATGGAGTGGCTGCGTTTAGGAAAAAGAAGCATTGCAGAGCAGCACAATATGGATGAGGTATAAATGAGTCATTGAAAGCCATTCCTCTTGTCTCTTTTTTCTGTGAACCAAATGTGTCTCTGAGCTGAGAGAATAAATGTGACATAAATCTGGAAAGGAGACTCCGGATCACTGTGGCATTGCCTGGTTTCCCAAGCGTGGCAGACTGCTCATGGGATGGTTTCTTGACAGGAGTAAGTTCTTGGTTTGCCTACACACTTGAAACTGAACCAAGTGACTTTCCTGTTTTCTTAACACATGATCAGCAAACATAACTCTTGTTACACTACATACCTAATTCCCATAATATTGTCAGTTGTGCCCTGACATAATGTGTAAAGACACAGAGGATCATTTCTTCAGTAGATGTAAGCGGTTGAGGATGAGNTGATCTAATGGCTTGCTGACGCCATTTGAACTATAATTAATTTGTTCTGAACAAAGGATTACTAAAGATTAATGTCTTGTTGGATTCAATAAGCAAATATGCTCCAGGAGCTCTGCTCTCAGGGAGGAAAATAGCCCTGGCAGGACTCTGAATAAAACAGGCTCTGAGTTGAATGGAGTGGCTGCGTTTAGGAAAAAGAAGCATTGCAGAGCAGCACAATATGGATGAGGTATAAATGAGTCATTGAAAGCCATTCCTCTTGTCTCTTTTTTCTGTGAACCAAATGTGTCTCTGAGCTGAGAGAATAAATGTGACATAAATCTGGAAAGAAGACTCCGGATCACTGTGGCATTGCCTGGTTTCCCAAGCGTGGCAGACTGCTCATGGGATGGTTTCTTGACAGGAGTAAGTTCTTGGTTTGCCTACACACTTGAAACTGAACCAAGTGACTTTCCTGTTTTCTTAACACATGATCAGCAAACATAACTCTTGTTACACTACATACCTAATTCCCATAATATTGTCAGTTGTGCCCTGACATAATGTGTAAAGACACAGAGGATCATTTCTTCAGTAGATGTAAGCGGTTGAGGATGAGAGGTATTCTGACAGCCAGGCACTGGCATTCCAGAGCTCTCTTCTCCACCCTTGAAGCAAAAGAAGCTGGGCTTGTATGAGTTCCTGGGTAGGTAGTTTTTAGGAAGGGCAGAATTCTGGCTGAGACAGAGAAGGCATGTGAGGACAAAACAGGGAGATTTCCAAGGAAATGCTTCTGGTGGAGTTGCATAATACCTATTATTGGGGAAAAAAGTCGTAATGTTTCTTGCTCTGTCTCTTCAGTGGGGGTAGTTTTAACTTTCCAGTATCAGCTGTGCTGACCAGATAGTAATGGATCAGCATTAGTGAGCCTGTCAGGGACATGCAGGATACAAGCAGCATTTCCTGGTTGGACTACACCAGTTTACACAGGTAATAAGGTAAGGACAGGTCCCGGAGTTTCCAGCTGTGGCTGTGCCATGCACAAACAAGCAAAGGAAAGCTAAATGTGCTGTTTCACACAGCATGCCAGGGGCACGGCTGAAGAGACAAAGTGGTCTGTTCACTCATGGACTGTTCTGTTGTCCCTTGGACCACTCTGTCTTTGCCAGTAAACAGGGGCTGCAGAAACCAGTGTCTGGAAAAGAGGTGCTTCCCATGCTTGTGTCTGTAGAACTGTTTGCAAAACAAGTGAGTCCGAGGAGACAGACACACTCTTAATCTTAAGAAAGAAACAGTTAAGGCTCATTCTGCTGGTAGAGTATCAGAGGGGATTATCTCCCTGTGAGAATCCTGGTTAGCACTGAGGGCTGCAGCAGTGCCTTTGAGCTGTGTCAGGATGTGTGGATGTGCTGGCTGGATGTGCTGGTTGGGATATGTCGGCTCTTTGCGAGAGTACAAAGTCCTAAACCACTTAGCACAATTAGTTTAAGTAGTGGCTAAAATAAATAAATCTATTACACCACAGTGATTATTTACTGATTTTTTAAAATACTGAGGTCCTGATATTCCCTTGCTTTGAAAGTTCAAGGAGGCACAATGTGAATTTCTGACATTCTTTTCTAATTTTTAGGAAAGACTGATGAAAGTGAGTGATATCTGGTGAGAATAGAGATGTTAATGTGTTGTTCAAGACAAGTTAAAGCAGGGAAAGGCAAATGATAGCAGTGAGTCAGCCTTTCAAAGAAAATAACTAGTACAGACCTTTACTCTGGGTGACACTATCACAACTCACTCGACTAGAACACTTCTGTACCAGAGGCCTTTTCTGAAGATGTCAGGGAGATAAAAATGCAAAATGTAGTAACCATATATGCTGAGAAGGATCAAGGGAAGATTTAGGAAAAACAAAAGAGGTACAAATCTAATTTCAGATGTGAGGAAAATGTTAGACCCATAAATAAATTATAGCTATGAAGCATTTAGAACTGTAGAATTAATTATAGGCTTAATAGGAGTCTGAGAGCAAGAGGCTGTTGTGAAGGCATTACAGGGCTAATTAAGGCCAGTCTTGGAAACACAACACTTAACAAAAAATTTTTTTTGAATGATGTGGAAATGCTGGTGCAGAAATCTCTCATGGAGTTATGCAACCACCTGTACAAAGGAAAGGTGTGTGCCGGGGCACACTCCAATTTTATTTTCTGTGTTGAACACCTATCCTAAAATTGAGGCCTATTTCTCTGGAATTGTTAATTTCAGATGCTTTTCTGACATGTTTTCATATTTTTACTGTCTCCTTTAGTCAAAATTGTTGTTCAGATTGGTCACTATGAAGCTAATGTGGATTTATGGCCTATGTGAACAAACTGCAGTTGGAATATAACACTGAGTAGCTGGGGAATAAATTTAAAAGCTGTTCTGTTTCAATCTGTCTGAAGTAAGGAGTCATAATTTTTTGAGTTGATTATTTTCTGTGAGCAGGAGAAGAACTATTAAAATAGAAATTCACTAGGTTTTGTGAACTGGGTAGCAGGGACTGTTTCTCCAAAGTGTGAATTAAATTACAGGCTGTAGTGNNNTAATTGATAGGCAATTTGTTAAGGATATAGTACTCATAGATTTGCTCAGTTCTTTCATCCTGCAAGTACAATATGTTCTTGTGTAATTTTACTCAAGTGATCAATTTAAATTGCAAGATTAGAAACAAATAGACTTCTGTGGGCAGTATTGATGTGTCATACTCCCAAACCTGACATCCAGGATGGGATGGTGGTAACGATGGTTGGTATAATTATGATTCAGTTCTGCTTCTTTATTTGTGAGAGGTTAAATGATCACAGACTGGCTGGAGTCTGGTGCAATGGGTGAGATGTGGTCAGAATCATCAGTAAGTTTAAAAATAGATTTCAGATTTAGCTGAGCTTAGTGAAGACAGTGTTAAGGCTGATGTAATTCAGTTGCTCTCAGCCAAGGTTCATAAACATCCTGTGTTCCTCTGAAACCATTGTTGTGGTGCTGTGGCAAACTGACATGCAGAAAATGCTGTAGATTTTTTCTGTGGATAATTGGACCTGTGCCACAGTGCTTTTCCCTTTCATTTTGGGAGTCTAGAATCTTCAAGTCAGGAATATTAGAATATCCGGACAGCGGTTGCTGGGATTAGATGCTGTTGCTCACATCAAAAGCTGAAAATCAGTATAAAGCCTTCTGGGTTCTAATTACAGGAGAACACTCGCTCTGAGATAGAGTTGCACACGCTGCCCTGCTCTGCGGGTTTCCCATTTTCTCAGCTAACATCTGTAAATAACTTTCAGCTTGTCCCTATTGATTCCCCAGCTGCTCTATCTCCCTTGTTGCTCATGTCAGAGACAGATGAGTCTCGAGGGGAGTGCAAGAAGGCTGGAACAGAATTCCTGCAAACACCCACAGAGCAGGCAGGAGGTTCCAGTTGGTCACCATGAGGATCCTTCTGGTGCCTGGAGTCTGGAAGTTCATTGAGATCATACAGGTTTTCTAAATATACATCCTGGACAATTACACTTGAAGAGAGGAAAAACTAAGAGTTTACTGTGTCTTCAATGGCAAATTGTCTTCCTCTTCCTTTTTTTATTGTGCTTCCTCTCTGGGTTTTTACTTCCACTCATTGAATTCAATAGCAAAACTCCAGTTGGCTTAAGTGGAACAAGATCAGTTCCCATGCCAGGAAGAATTATAATGTAGTAATGATAATCTGACATTTAGTTCTTTATATACTGATGGCATGGTATGTTCAGGATTGTATTTACCTGTGATGTCTGTCTGATGTTATGAAACTTCTGTCTGATAACACTTTCCCGTGTGGCTGTGTGATTATCCACAGGCTGTGCATTTCACAGTGATATTGGAGGGTCAATAAACATTAGAACCTATTCCAGTCTGAGCAATGGACAGCTGTTGGTTAAATAAACATAACTTCCAGGTTTGTCCTCAGCTATTTGGAAGGTGGTAATTCCCCTGGAAACGGGATTACAAGACTGTGTGTTAAGGCTTGATCTTGTACCACAGATACCTGCTAGGTAGGAATGCAAATAATCTCTGAGAAAGTGAACAGACACTGAGATCTTAGCTTTGTTGATAGGAGGAATGTTTTTAGCTCCAAATCAGCTGAAAAAAAAGAAAATGCTTGCCTAGAAAGGCCAAGGTAAAGGAAAGGGAGGGTCTGTGAACCAGGGATCAAGGTGTATACAGGGGAGGAGAATGACGTGCTTCAGAAAGGCCAAGGTAAAAGCAATGCTGGAGGCCCCTTGGGCCAAGCAGAGCTCAGCTGTACCTGCCAGCACTGGCAGGTCCAAAAGCATCATGTTCAGAGGTGGCTGCTGCACAGCTGATGGATCCGTGCAGAGTGAATCCAGCACCCCCCGCTGGGGCGGCCCTGCTGCCCATTTGCACACAGCCTCGGCAGTGTACGGGCAGTGCAGGTGATGCAGCGGTTTCTCTGCATGTGTGAGTCAGCATTCTTGTGGAACGGCCGTTTGTTCAGGATACCCACACGTCCAGCATTTGGAAAAACGTATTCAGCCACTGCTCAGAGCAGCAGAGAGAGCTTTCCTGCTAGAAGCAACAGACGAGTTTCCACGCTGGGAGAGCTGGTGGGTCTGCAGAACGTGCCTGGATCCGATGCAGCTGCGGCCCAGACACAGCTGTGCGTGAGCTCCACCAGGGAGATACAACCATTGAACTGCTCCCAAAGTTTTCAACCTGCATAGAATAACAAGACTGGGTTCACAAAGCCTAGTCCTGTTGGGAAGGGAAGAAGAAAGGACTTTTGGATGAGGTCAAATGGAATAATGCACCATTTATTCTTACAGGTACATTTACTTGTTCACATTCATTCCCTACCTTGTCTCTCAAATTTGTCTATTCATCAATTCCAGCTTGCCTACTCCAGCTTTACTCTTTCTCATGCCTTTCTTTCTGGTTTCCACTTCCTCTGTGTATATGTAGATCCCAGCTTCTCCTTTATATGCTTGTCCCATGAGAAAGTATTTCTGCAAGCTGCATTCTTTATTTAACATATTTTTTTTCTTACCACACCACTAGAAAGGTGAGTCCCAGTGCAATTAGGGATACACGTCAGCAACTGGCTCTCATGAAAACTGCAGACTGGAAGGTTTGCTGCATCTGTGTTTTATTTTATTTTAAGCAGTTTAGTGTCTTTTACAACTTCCTGTGAAAAGTCAGGGTGTCAGTTCTTGTCGTTGAGTTTTTTGGACACCTGGAGTTATTTGTGTGGCTGAATTCTGTAGTTGAAGTTCCTGGGTGAAAGAATACTATGCAATTTATAAAAGGTGAAGCAACATGGATAGTAACAAAAAATAACAGCACAGAGCAGTTTTCCTGGCCTCCATCCAGTACAGAGTCAATGGGAATTTCTTCATTGGCTTCAGTGGGACTTTCATCAAATCTATTGAGGAAATACTGTACGAGATGTCCACTTCAGACAGCAAGGTTAATAATATCTGAAGTCATAATCATCAGGAAAAAATACCGGGCTGAAACCAAAGCCCAGTGGAAATCAGCTGTCATGGAAGGCTCAAAGGTTGTTCAAGCACCGTGTAGCTGATAAAGTGACCTGGTGATTACACGGGGGACACGACCTATTTAGCTGGGCTGCCTGAATTTCACAGAGTGCTTGTGGGATTGCAGTGTTTCCTCAGGAATGGCTGGGTGTGATGAGCTCTCCAAATGAGACCTCAAGTGGAAGGTGCTTTAGATGTCATTGCACTGCCAGAGACATTGAAAGTCTGCCCTTAGTTTCTAGTTGCACTCTTCATGGTCATTAATGGAGACAAACCAAAAAATCTGTCCGAGTCATTAGCAACAAATTATTTTCCAAAGCATTTGCAAGATGCTAAATGTCTTGAGATGTTTGCAGAAGCAGAAGCAAACACTGAAAGCAAAATAATGAAAATTAAACATTTTCTTGCTCATTCAAGATTAATGATGTCAGGGTTAATCACTGCCATATAAATACCCAAATAAATAAAATAGATTAGGCAAGTATTATCTGAGTGTTTGCCTGGCTATCTGGCTTTCTTAGGATCATTAATTATTGACTTTTCAATTCACGTTTCTAATTGACTTGAAATTCACACTATCAAGGAAGGTCTAGAATTTTTTGAATCACTTATCAAGTTTCTTTCCACCAAATGCATATGTAAAACAGAATAATCACCCTCAGATCTGACATACGAGAAATGTGAAATAAAAATTGAGAAACTGTGATTAGGCCAATTAGTTTAGAAACACTGCCTCTAAATTATTCCCCTATCTTAAGAAAAAGTGAGAGTTTAGTGCAGCACCTGTTCTCTAACCTCTTGTACCAGCTGGAGAACAGCATCGCCAATGAAGAAAACATTTAGCCTGAAAAAGGGATTAATTACTTAAAAAAAAAAAATAGGCTGTGGTTACCATAATTTTACCTCTGAAAATTTTGCATAAAGTTTCTGTTTATGCAAAGCTGAAAGACTAAATGTGGTCCTCTTTCTTCAGAGTGCCTGGAGATGATTATGTAGTGTGATGTTATCTTACACCTATGATCACTTACATCTGAATATGCCTCACCTCCTAGTCACTTGTGTATTTAAACTAATGTTTAAATCAGCTTAAATCAGCTTTCTTTTGGCTTCGAATCTGATGATGCTTTTGAAGGGTTAGAGCGTTGCTATTGGGCAATTTATCAGTGCATGGAAATGCGTGTCAAGAAGTTTAAAATATTGTGTTTGTTGTAAAATGCTGGCGTTAGGACCTCAACATACAAAACATGCTAAAAAGCTTTCTTGGAGTGGTAAGAGTGTGTGCAGTGTTTGGTGTACACATGTATATAAAGCAGTTTATTGCTCTTTTGCAATGGAGAAAACCGAAGCACTGACAAAACTAAATTAATTTCCTCCAGTCAGACAATGAGTCAGTGACAGAGCTGATAAAAGAAACCACCAGCCCTGATGAGGCGGAGGGAGCAAAAGCTGTGGCTCGGGACTTTCACAGACACAACACCAAACTCGGCACAGATGGAGGTGACTTCGGTGTGGAGGTGGTCACCCCTTCTCCAGCACGTTCAGCTGGGACTCATCAGTGGGGCAGAAGCTGCTGCTCAGCCCAGTCTGCTCGCTGCTCCTGGCCCTGGGCCCGGGGCTCGGGATTGGTATCCACGAGCTGTTGAGTCACTCCCTGCATCCGCCCTGTCCTGCACTGCCCTGGTGTGTGCAGTGGGGTGGTGGGAGAAGGGAAGGGATGGGTGGGGAACTGGGGCCAAGGGGATGGATGGGGAACTGGGGCCAAGGACAAGCCTGTTCCTGCCTGAAGGGGTTAGTGCCGTGTGCAACACACTGAAAAACCCCTAAACTGCCCTATAATTTCGGTTGGTCTTTCAGTTATCCAAAACTGCGGTGTTCACTGATCATGACTCAAGTTTACATTAAACCAGGAACTCTTATTTCAGACTACAGCACAGATTTACTTGGCTTCTAGATAACACATGGAAACATCAGGTACAATTTTGTAAACAGAGCACTTCAGGTTTTTACAACGAGGAGTAATTCACACAGCACATCTTTGTCCTGCGGAGATTTTGCTGTAATTCAGTGCACAAGCACTGTAAAAAGTCAGTAATAAAACACCAGGATGGTGAATTGAAATTGGAAATTTGAAGAATGAACTCAGTAACAATTACTACTACCACTGAATTAATTTGTATTAATATTTCATTAAAAGAAATTCTCTGCCTCTCTTCTAGCTCCAGGTAACTTTTTTCATGAGGTGCAAAGTGCAAATCACAGATCTTAATCAGCAGATGCAAGTGTTTCTTGTGGCATAAAATTAAACAATTAAACTGTTCAGATAACACAGCTAGTGGTAGCTTACTAAATTTTATTGTTCAGACAAGTGAAATGTATTTAATACGAAACTAAAAAAATTAACAAGTATCTTTTTTTTTTTTAATGAAAAAACAATTTCTTTTGCCACTGGGTAGGACCAGGCTCTAACTGTACAGTCTGTCCCAGTACAATTGCTGCTCCAGGCACAGGAGATGGAATCCAGATTCCATCCCCTCTCCCAGGGAAGAGGTAAAATCATCCCTTCTCCATGAAGCAATGTATTTTCCTCTGAGCAGATAGCTTAGCTCATGAACGGAAATGTCCTTTTCCACATTGCAGAGTGAGTTGCAGCAGGACACTTTGGGGTGCATGTCCTGTGCTCTCCCTCCACAGCTGTGGTTATTGGCTGAGGAGAGCTCATCAAAACTGGGGACCAGATTTGTCGTTGCTTGGTGTTGTGTGGCAACCCCGTGAAAACCAGAGCGGATGCTCCTGTGGGAGGGCACTGACGGGGCAGAGTCAGGATGGCCCAGAGTCAGTAAAAGATCTATCAAATTACCTCTCCATGGACTGTGTCATCGCATCATTATGATGAAAAATTAATTGTTCAAAAGCTATTTTCTTTCTCTCACAAACCGAACAAACATCCTGAAAAGGAGGGCATAGTAATGGAGTGGTAGCCCTGCTGCCTCCTTTCGTACGTCACTTGCAGCCAGCACTGGTGTCACCCTCCCAGATGTCTTGTGGTGCCTTTCACCCATCTCTTTTGCTTTATCTGCTCGATAACATCTCACCTGTCTGAAGCACTTAGGCTGCAGCCTTTCCTGCCTTCAGTAATTTCTGTCTGTGCATAATTTCAGGCTGAATCTCTCCTGTCCTCCAGTAGAGCCATGTTTTATACACACTATAACTCTCAAAAAAATCTATCCTTGATTGTCTTTCACAGTTCCTCACCTAGTTCCATTGCCTGTTTAATGTTTTATTCCTGCCATATTTATTACAAGATGGCATACAGATGCTCTGGTCCTGCATATATTATGTTGCCCATTCTTCTGCTTTTTATTCCACTGGATTTAATCAAGTATTGCTCCATTATTCATTCATATTTTTCTCTGGTAAAATATAACCTCCTAAAAGAAATTATCTTATTTGTCTAAAATGTCTTGTATTGTCCTGCTGAAAATTTACCTTTTACTTGATGGAGAAAATTGCCTTCTTTTATGAACTTTTTGCAGTTCCTTTGAGTTTTCTAAAGAAAAATCCAATACACTTCAGTAAAATTAAACTTCCTTTATGGAAAACAATAACCCTAATTCAGTAATGTTATTTTATGGTATCTTGTGTAGAAATGTTTCATGTCAATTCAGTAAATAGATGTTGATTATTGCACATTGTGAAACCAGCCCTTTTCCCGCAAAGTTTAAATTAGGAATGGCTGCTTAGATCAGCAAGTTTAGTCTCCTGCATAAGACAGGTCATGCAACTCTCTTCTATTTTGCTTCATATTCACTAGCTTTGCTTATTGTTGGAACAAGACCATATGCTTCAGAAAAATGATGCATGTTGGTGTTTAAATTACCCAGTGTTGGGAAATCCACCACAAAATGAGTAAGTTTCTCCCATGATTAATTAACCTTGCTGCTAATAGCATGTGCCTTATTTCTAATCTGCCTTTGTGTGGCTTCAGCTTGAGCATTTGATTCTTTCTTATCCTCCTCTTTTTGCCAGAAAGCCCTTGACAAACGTCTTCCTTGGACAGCTGGAAATCTCTTTGTGATTGTGTGTCAGCCTGAGCAGCCATTCCCACGAGCATTTCAGCATTTTCCACTTTGGTACCATATCAAGGCTTTTTAACAGCTCTCTCAGTGTGCTGAGAGCTGATGTTCCTGGTGGGATGGACCTGCAGCTCCTCCTCTCTGAGCACTTGAACCTGGCCACTCTTGGTCAGTCATCCAAGTGCCACCAGCTCCCTTGGCTTTCCAGACCCAGATCAGCCCAGAATGGTGGAGAACGGTGACACATCGATCAATCTCTCCTCATTTGGTTGGGGGCCAGCATCCCACCAAAATCAGCCCTCAGAGGGAGCCGTCCATGGGTGGCACAGGCACAAACCCAGCTGGAGCTCAGCCCTTGAGCCTCTCTGCAGCTGCTGTGATAGGTGTGTGTGTAAATGTGTGTGTAGGGTGTGTGACTCCTTTATGTGTCTGAGTTATATATACATACCAGCTCTTTTGAACACATATACGGCAAAATAGCCATTTATGCTCAGGGCAGATTAAAACCCAGTTTGATTTCTTGGAGTAAATCAGTTTGATTTCTTGGAATAGGTCATACTTAAAACCTCCAAGGCTGAGTTATTCAGGTGTGCCATGTCCTACAGGATCACCATGGTGGGAGCTTTAAAAGCCTCATTTTTGTACTCTCCGAGGAGTGGAGAGCTGGCTGGTTGGGTGAACTCTGGATGCTTCTTTGACTTGCCTTTGATATCATGAACATACAGTAATCACACTTAAATAATGGAGAAACAAACAACACACCTTTTCAAAAGCAAACATGCACAGACACACATTCCTTATTTCTTGACGTAATTTTTAATATTTATTGTTATGCTTAACTACACGACAATTGGGAGTGTGTGTAAAGCAGTAGGGTTAGTAATAGTAATATGTAAACGTACTACTACAAATACAGTTTCCTAAATAGAGGACAAGAAACTCCTGAAAATCACTTTTACATTAAAAAATACCCTTAGAAATAGAGCTCTGAATCAACAAAAACCCTCATGAAAAGTCTCTTAGTCATAAAAAGATAAACTTATTTAAAGGCAAGGACATTGAAACTTGCAATCTCAAAATGAATACCTGTGTAGAACTCCTGGAGAATTTAAAACAGTGTTTTCTATTGAAAACCTCTCTGAACTCTCAACCTCATGCCTAAGATAATTGAAAGAAAATTAAATTTACCCCTAGGACTGTTTGTAGGAAACTCTTCTAATAAGGTTTATATTTAGCAGATAACAGTGTGTTTATGGTGTCACAACCTGCCTAATAGAGCTGTAAGAGATACATTTTGTATTTAATCAATATCAATAAATAATAAGTTCTCTTCATTAACAGTAATACCCCTATGGTTAATTTTAGCTTGTACTGTAGGGGTATTTATAATGGGATATCTGTACCTTGTTTTTCAAAGACTATGACTTTTTTTTTTTTAAATAACCTGATGTAACTGTTTTTATCAAGGCTTTTTAGAAGTTTGGTGATGGCCTATTATACAACAAGTGTTTCATTTTGCTTTCAGTGTAAAGCATATTTTTGCATGTAAATGGATATTAAAAAATTCTCAACTAAGTTGAAGTCCATGGGCAGATAAAATTTGGGAAATGTCTTTGTTCTACAGGCTTTATAATTTGTAGCTGCCCTTAAATATTTGCACAATTTTCTCAGATAGTTTTATAGAGCTTATTTTCTACTGAAAATTCTGAGAAGTTACTGTGATGTATTTTAGACAATCAAATTACTGTTTATGCTTCTTGGTTCTTGAGGACAGGCTTGAATCACCACTGGATCTGGTTACTTTCTGTATGTCAGGGTCCATCTTTCTGGTTGGGTTCCATCTTCTCAGCTGCTGCTGTCAGTGGGAGGCACTCGCCTGCTCCGGAGACGCTGGAGCAGCCCTTGCGGAGGGGATATCCTGGCAATTCCAGAATTTTGCCTGCCGTGCTGCTGGAGGCTGGGCAGAATTCAAAGCCTCCTTGGCTGTCATCAGAGCTGTGTAAATTTATGGCTGTGAAACTTTTCAAGGTGGGTGACCCGGCACAATCCAACCAGACAGAGTTAGAGCAGCTCTGAGCAAACATTTTAAGAACTGCAGGAAAACCTGGCAAAACAAAGAGGGAGAACCCTATGCTAAAAAATCACAGCAAGACCTTGCACATGCACACAAGCACACCCTAAAATACTGGCATATTTTTAATACTTTTAAATATAATAATTTAATTTAGTCTGCCAATGAGTGGGACTTTTATCCAAGAGATTTTTTTCCAAGAGTCCTTACTTCCACTGATGGTACTCTCTCCACGGAGAAATACTTTCTTGCATAAGCCCTTCTCTGTGGGTATGAAGAATTCATGGGCTGGCCAGGAGTAGCTGCCTCAGCCTATTGTTGTTGGGTTCTATTCCTGTGGTTAAATTGGAGAGAAACTCCTGTATTTATTGATTTACCATTCCCTCTTTCTAAAGGGAGATATCCCTAGTGAGGTATCCCTGTAAGATCCCTGTCCTGTGAGCATTCGCTCTAGGGATGGAGTCAGTTGGTGGATCAGAGATACCAGAGACCTCGAGGCTGCTGAAATGTGCCAGTGTTAGTGTCAGACCCACTCCTCTGTCTGAGTCTCAGCTGATGATATGAGAATCAGGACAACCAGATTTATATATGCAGTTGTAAATTACTGCAATTCCTGTGATCTATCCCTTTGTCTCCAACTTAGCTCTAATAATTCATATACATTCTTCTGAACAGAAATCATGTTTATAATATAGTGGAAGATAAAGGAGGCCTTTAGAACAAACTGAGCAAGCCTTTGAGATTTCAGTTTCACAATCAATTTAAGTGATGCTGTTGCTGGCCTTGTAGCCCAGCCTCACCCAGCGTATGGAAGTGGAGCCTGTGATGTGCTGCTTTTGTGCTTCCTACATTCATGTTCAAGGCAGTCCTTTGTACGACTGAAATGGCACTTATCTGACTCACCTCTGCAGCTGATGTTATGTACCTTTCCTTGCCATCTCTGTCAGAAGCTCCCACATCAATGGAATGATTTCATCCAGTATTATCTGGATGAAATGTGAATGTCACAAGAATGGGCTGTATCAGACCATCTTCTGGTTCTGCATTTTTAGTATTCAGACGACATTGCTGGCAGCAGAAGGCAGCTGTCTTCCCTAACAGAGCTGTTGCAGTCGAAGCAGAAATGCTGACATGTGTTAGTGGCATTCCAAGGATGTTTAAGCTCACATCTCAGTTACATTTGAACTTGGTTTTACTCTTTGGTTCAAAGGCAAATCAAAGTTGAAATTTGTGGTTATGATATTGCTGAAACTCCACAACATTTTTAGTGCTCAGTTTACTCTTGTAGATGACATAGAATTCATGGCATTGGTAATTAATAATATTCCTCTTATTAGATTATTAGGGAACCAGAGAAGTCTGGTGTAATTTTATTAAAGCTCGTAGGAAATAACTTTGCTAAAACACTTTTCATTAAAGACCAGAGCTAATGTAAGGCAAAGTGCTGTTAACCCACGTGTGCTTGGATCCGCACTGCACATGAGCGCAGTCAGAGATGAAGTAAGATTGAAGAGCTTTGGGTTTAATTTCTTGTTCCTCGCAGATTTCCCATGTGACTTTGAACAAATCACTTACTCTTTTGCTTCTGTCTGGAAAATGGAGAGAGCAGGATGTTCCTGCCTCACAGGCACACTGTGAGCATGGCATGTACTTGGACACTGCGGTGTGGCGGGCTGCAGAAGTGTGTAAAGTAGACAGATGTGTTACTGCTCCTGAGCAGCAGCTTCAGCAGAGAGCAGCCTGCTCAGGCTTTCCACAGGACTGAGTGAAGAGAATGTGATTTCTGCCTCCCCTTTACATTCATTCTTTATTTTATTATTATTATTTTTTAATCAGCTATACTGTACACAATCTGTTTATTTACTGGTGTGGATTTGGAAAGTGGTTGCAGTCTGAAGGATGAAGGTATGTGAGGATGTAAGAGAGCAAGATTTTCTTTAATTTGAATTCTGACAGAAGTGGACACGCTTCACATTCTCCCTCATCTCACTCCCATTGTCTCCTGTGGCAGCCCCTAGCATTGAAATTTATTGATGAGAAACACTGATATAGAGACTTATTAAGAGATAAATCAGCACTCACACAGCATCCAAACTGAGCATAGCAGGGAACATAATAGCCAAAAACTAAGCCTATTGCTCAGGAAAATAATTCAATGATAGTGAACTCTTAGCAGTCGATTTTAACAATCATGAAAAGAGATAATTTTACACAAAAAATGGGTGGCTTCCACTTTGTGCTGTAGGATATATAACTGGTTGTTTTACCCGAGCAACTCACATGACAATTTCCCAACCAGGAGATTTCTCACACCGTTGCACTCTTAATTTTACGGAGCACCGGATCACTGCCTCTGCCTCCTTGGGCTACCTTGCACCACTGCTTTTCCGTGGTGTGCAGAGTCAGAGCAGAAGTGTTTGTCTTGCAGCATAAGGCACTTGACAACGAGACCATTGTCTGTGGCAGTAAAGCCAAAACAAAGAAGTGGAACTGTGCTTTTATTTGGAATTTAGATGGATGTTGCCACAGCAAGAAAATATATGGGGAAGAAAAGAATAAGAGCATTCTAAGTCTTACTAGTACCAGATTAAACTGCGATTAATGCAAATGACCTAAAAAATGTGTGTCGTTTTCCACTTTTTGTTTAGTAGCTTGTGAAAGCATGGCCTGATGTTCAGCCAAGGTTGTCCTGAAAGGTGTTCTCTACAAATCTGATTCCTATACAATCCCTACACGTGTATAGTGGGAATTTCTTGTATGCACCTGTTATGGAGAGACAGCTGAAGCCTGGAGGATTTAGTGACTGCTTCAAAACATGCTTGAAGTCCATGGCAGGGCGGCTGTCAATTCAGGTTGTGCCCTAATGACCTGTCTGCTGTTGTACAGGAAGATTGAACACAGACTTGATCTAATTT
>VYZQ01011697.1:35857-46567 GCA_013400655.1 Mystacornis crossleyi
CCCTCCATTATTCACCAGGAAGTCAATCTTCCCATGTAGACTCAGTGTAGACTTCACCAATGCTTCTACCTGAAACAGTATTTGTTAGCATGGTATGCTGATTAAGCTCTACACCCAATTTCATTCCCAGACAGTATTTTCTCCCTCATGCCTTTTTCACAGAAAAAGAGGAGGTCCAGCCTTCAGAGGGGCTGTAACATTAGTCAGCCAAGAAGGACTGGGCTGTATCCACATTTACAAAGAAAATTTTTCTGGTATAATGTAGGTGTGCTGCATAAAATACCAGCACCCAAAGAAAAAGGGGATTTAGGCTGCTGAAGACTTGTAAAACCAAACGGACACAAAAACCCACTACATACAACTTACTAAGAATATCCTGATGTCTTTCAGAAGAGTAGGAGCATTCACATGACATCTGCAAAGAGTTCCATATAAGGTAGCTAATGTTATTTTTATCTGACCATATACCTGACCATTTTAAACAGAAAACATAACTCATCTTGTGGAGTTTTATCATCCTTACCTAGAAGTTTTGTACATTCACTACAGCTTTGACATATGAGCTGGCAATAGTCAGTCTTCTTACACACAGCAAGAAGGTTAATTACCCTACAAAACATCAAGTCTAAAAAATGCTAGAAATACAAGTTATCTTCTTTAGCAAAAATATTAATTCAAGATAGTAATAAGAACTCATAGCAACGGCTTAATGATTTAATCTTTATCTCAAGAAGCAGGAATGGGACAACGTGACTGTTTCCGGCTTACATCATCAATCATAACTAGATACCATGCATCAGTTATTTCTACTCAAGCATATATAAAAAATTAATCTAGCATCTGTGGTCAACAAACAAAACCACCCAGAGCAAAAAAAAACCACCCTAAAAACCCAACAGGTGGAGCAATGCTGTCACTCAAACAGATTGGGCTAGGGGAAGGATATCAATCAGCTTTTCTCTGTATTGAGCTAGCAGTAGAAAACATCAGGAACAAAAAAAAGAGCAAGCAATGCATTATCTGTATCCCAAGTGTTACCAACTCGGTCTCATAAATAGCTGCCTTACATCTTTTGTTGCTAAACAGGATGGTTTACCAGGGTAGTATGGATCCTGTAGGGATGCGTCTCTCAAGAAAAAAACCCTAAACAAACATATAATGACTGAAAAACTAGTGCCTGCTGAGAAAAGATGCCTTAAGAAAACAATTTCGATACCTAAACCCGATCTTCAAATTCTGAGTGTCATCTTATTCCTCATTTTAGTCACTGCAGGTTTTGGGATGTAAGGAAAAAACACAGAAAACCGAAACATCTGTGACAGCAGTCCCAAACCCACAGCTTGTGAGAACAGGCATGCCACAAGGACATTCTGGCTTGTACTTTTCTCTTGTGAGCAAAGGAAACTTATGTTTGGCTAGGCAGCAAAAGTTGTGCTTTGCTCAGCAATATCAAACTCTTCTCCCTGCCAGTCTGAGAATCTTGCTTTGAATATTATTCTCTGCAAGTCACTGAAATATGGGCTCATTTATGGAGCAGAAATGGTTTCAGTACCAAGAAGATTTGAACAGACTAAGGCTATTTAGACCGTGGAAAGATAAAAGAGAGAGAGAGAGGTAGAGAGAGAGAGAAGGAAAAACACTATCATAAAAGAATCATAAAAAGAAAAGACAGAAAACAAATTAACAACAAATTAACAAGAAAAATCCACAGAGAAGATACATTAAAGCAAGTTTTTTGTCCAAAGCTGGACAAAATGTATGTTATAGCATATAACATAGCAATTCAAAATTGTTCCTATATTGTACTTAAGGAACTGTTGTCGTTCCTACTAAAAACCACCACCAACAAACGCAGATCAGTTCTGCTCTCTGACAGCCAGGAAGGGCCAGAAGGCTCGCCAGTGACAGCTCAGATGGCTCCAACTGTAGCAATCTTCACAAAGTCTTCTGTGCTGTAGAAAAAGCATCACTGCAGTGCTTCTCCCAGTTACAGTAAACATGGTGACAGCAGCCAGCAGCACAGAGGGAAGGAGGGTCTGCCAGAACACTCTTAAATCACAGTGACTACTAAAGAAGATTCTTTTCTATTCCTATGATTTAAAAATTCACTTGGAAAGAACTTCTTAGAAAAGCTATTAAAGACTCTCTTTGGAAGCAAAGCAAAGCTGCATGAGGTAGAGCTACTAATTTAGGACATTATTCTGAAAAAGACAGAAAAGAAAAAAATCAGGCACTTCAGACATAACCAGAAGATTGGAGCTGTGCAAAAAGCAACTTTTGTGTGTGACTGCAACTTAGAAGTATTATGCAGTAGCACATATTCACAGATAACTGAGATGACAGTAGTCATTTGCCCAGGGAAAAGGGACAAATGTCCGCACGTATTCACAGGTCACCCTGACTGAGTAAAACACACAGGCAAACAACCCACTACAGAGTGTCAGAGATTTGTGATTTGGTGGCTAGAACTAATAGGCACTCTGGCACAGTGGTAACAGGTATTTTTAGTGTGTTACTGCTGTGTTATTTAAAAGTACAACAACAGGAATCTCTTATCCACAACTCCCCACTAAGCCACAGTCTTTCACTACAGGCTTCCCACAGACAGGCATTAAGTATTTATAAACCAACTGAGCCTATGCTAAGCCATAAAGTTTATTGGAAAAGAAAAGCTACTGGTGAATTCAGATGCAAGATATGTGCTAAGTAGCACTGTATTGAGTCTGTCTGAAGTTGTCTTGTTGATGCCCAAGTGACAGGTTTTACCCTCGGGGTCTGGTCCAGTTGCTGTTGCTAGAGCTCAAGGGTGGAAAGGAGACGCTGTGAACAGAATTCTGAATTGCTGATTTCAAGAACAGCAGTGGCCTACCAGGAGTACAAGGTTTTATGTTCCACCTACCTAGACATGTAATCTTCTACGTATCTAGGTGCCAGTTAAAGAAATGTTTGTCCACAGAGTACAGCAAAAAGGCTTAACAAGTGTAAGGATTTAAAGAGTACAGCTGCCTGTCTCAAAACACTGTCAGGCCACAGAAGGAACTTGCCATAAGATGGTAAGTCACCAAAGCAGGAACTTGAGAGAAGCACAGAAGGGAGGAATTTGCAACAGGAAAGCACTAATTCCAGGCCTAGCAGAGGTAAGACCAGGTCAGCACATCTTGGTTAATGCATCCGGACAAAAGTGCCCACTGTGGAAAACTGTGGAAAGGAAGCAACTGCTCATACACGTCACCCCAAGTTCTGGCAATGGCACCTGTGACCATCCCATGGATACTCAAAATTCGGCCTGTATGAAGGTGGTACCCCCAGAAGACTGACAGGACACCACTGCATCCATGGCTCTTGACTGTCATCTGCTTGGTCTCTGTCTCCCTCTCTTCCTCCCCTTAATTCCAGCTTTCATTCCTCATGTCTTGTCCCTGTCATCAGTTTTTGCTATAGCTCAAAATTTAAGACACAAAAAGAGATAAATAAAGATACATATACACACAGAGCTGACGGGTTTGCATCTTAGCAAGAGCAAACTGATCTGCTCTCAACACATTACGAGGGCAGTGCCAGCAAATATGCAAACAATAAAAATCACTTCAGCTTCATAATCACTAAGAAGCAATATCTATCACTATATACACTCCAAACCACAGGAAAAGGGAGCAGGTGCACAATCACTGCTCCAGGATAAGACTCCATGGCAGACTATAGAAATATATTCTGATGACAGAATAGAGAAACCTCAGGTCCTCTTATCTCAGAACCCTCTAGTCTCTCATTTTTAAAAATAAAACAGGTTTTTTATCCTTTATAGAACATTCAGTGGAAAGCTAGTCAAAAGCAGCAGCAAAGTCATGACAAAAATAAGCCTGACAGGTTACACAGTGGTTGAAAATCCTCCATCAAGTGGGATTATTTACTGCACACTAAAAAAAATGTAAGCTTTTCTAGAAAGCAAAAGGGCTTCTGAGGATGAAGATTTAGAGACTTAAAAATGTGAATTCATTAAGCTGTTCCCATGATATCTGCCATCAAGCTTCTGCAGCAATTAATTCACTGCACTTTATTTGCTTCTTTCTAGGCCAGAGAGAGCTCTAACAAACATACTGGACTACATGATGAGGGATGAACCTTCTAATGCTTGAATTTCACAGATCCAAACTAGAGGCATGAACCATGTCATCTTCAAAGCAGGTCAGTTACTTTAAGATTTGCAGTAAGAGGCAAAAAATAATCTTCTGGCAATTGGAAAGCACCTTCATTTTTCTTAAATTTTCCCTATTCAAACTCCCTCCCTCCAATTTATAAGCTGGACAAAATTCATAGGGGCCTTTAGAGAAATGCAAACAACTGATGGAGAAGGAGGGATTCCTTTAATAAGAACAAATGGCTTGTTCCTACAAGTGATCAGGGTGGCTTCCTTTAAAATAAAGATTTACTCTTAGAAAGACTTCAGTGAGATGTCAGAGAGAATGATATATTAAATTAATTATGTAGTTCTTCAGGAAACTTCCTGGGCTTTGAAGCTTGTGATGGATCACTTCTGACATCTAAGGGGGCTTGAACTCCTAAGTTTTTTTTTCTCTTGTTGAAACATTTATAATGTTTTTCTCCTGCACATGTTTTTGGTATCTGGTATAAGCGCTAAGCAGGAGGATGTAGTGACTCACATGGAATTCTTGCAGAGGCTGTCTGTCCTCTCTACCCAACAACGTGCTCCTGTGATTTCTGAGGTAAATACTCTTCACTCATACTAAGCTGAAAGCAAACAATGAGTTGTAATGTTACTAATGAGTAGCATACAGGGCCAACACAGTTGTAATAAGACTTATCTCTTTCGTGAGGGAAGCTAAAAGTTTACATGCCCTCTCATACCCTCTTTCCTCTGTAACAGGAAGCTCTCCCTCTATTTGTGAAAATACTGAAATGAGTTATATTACTGTGTTGCCTCTACTCCATATTTGCCTCCTGGAAAAATCCTCAACATCTTTTACTGATCCCTGTTCCTATGACTCCAAGTCCCAGGCGCTAAATTTTAAGTTAAGAATTGAGTAGGTTTTGAAAGTGGATGTACAATACTCTTTGAATCTAAGTAAAAGCCCAAAGGTACTTTTCCTCTAGTTTCCACAAGGCAAGCAAGTGCAAATTAGGAAAAAAGTTCTTTTCACCATTGCTGCTCTTCGGGAACATAATAAATAAGCAATAGTAAGCAGTGGGTTGTGGAAAACCTGCCATATGCCTCAGTTCTGAGAGTTTTTAGCAGTTTAAGTTAACAATTGTTATTTTGAGTTTATCTAGTTTCAACTTACAAACCAACGTACCTAAGTGTAAGGAAGTGCTATCCTCACTACAGATTTAAGAGCTGAAAACACAAATTTCTGGTCCAACAGTAAAGTTAGAAATTAAGTAACACATGGTCAGAATTTAGCAATCTTTGAGAATCTCAGCATTAACAGAAGAGAACAGAGCCAGAAAGGCATAAGCTAAAGAGTAGAAATCACAGGATGTCTCTAACCAATAAAAAAATCTGGTCTTGGAGATGGGCATCTGGAATGGAGAAATATTTAACAGGTACACAAGTTCTTATGTTAACATGCAACAGAAATCGCATTTCTTATTCAGATTTTCAGCAAAAGGCTTATGAAATTTTCATAGCAATTTTTGTCTAAGTAGGACTTCAAAAGAAAGAAGTAAGAGCAGTTGGAGAACTGAAGTGAGTCAAACTATAAGACTAAATCAATGACTGAAAAGTTCAAGACTGGAGTTTTATCTGCCTTTTTCCTCTGAAGCCTCTCTTCAATAGAAACAGACATGAAAGGACAATGGTTGAAGAGAACTTCCACTGGCAGGAGACATTCAACAGAAGCTTCACCAATATCATATAAAAAGTTCTAGGAAAGTTGTGGTGTGTCTGTAAATGGGTAGAGTTTAAATCTAAACTGGAAACAAGACAATTCTGTGATAAAACCGCAGGGTAATAGCAAAGACAGACGTTTTTTCAAGTATCAGCATGGCTACCTGTAACAGAGAATAATGCTTAACACTTTAGACAGCACTATAAAGGTTTGAAAAGCACCTTCAAAAATTTCCAAAACCACTTAAGCCTGTTTTCTCAAAGAGGCATTTAGCCACACTTAAAAAGGAATCAAAGAAGGAATGGTAGTTTAGTGGAGATTACCTCATTTCACCATCCAAGCCACACAGCATCTCACAGAACTCTGCAGTTCCCACTAATCAAATTCAGACTGATACAGAAATAACATTTACCTGCAGAAGGTTATTAAGCATGCCACAGTACTTTCTGTAAGAAACAGAAAAAAAGCCTAACCCTTTTTCCCTCTTTACCTCATTTCTTTCCTGTAGCTTTAATCATGCAAGTTGCCCTCTGACATCTGCCATAACCTATTCTGTTGCACTGCTAATGCCAGTAAATACAAACCTAAAATTCACTGGTAGGTGAAGTGACATACTGCACAGCCCCAGGGTTCATCTCCTTCAGGAGAGAAAGTCTGAGTAGATCACTATAAATATTTTATGGCACAAACTGTTCCACAAGGGAAGAATTTTAATTTTTATTTGTTTTATGGCTATACATTACGATATTTCCAGAATCTTCATAGCCACTGAAGGTCATTAATATTTAGGTTAAGAGAGACCTTGAGAGGTTTAGAAAAATGTGGCAATCAGTGGTTACTGGAAGATTTTTCTAGCTGTCTTCAAAAAGTTAAAAATCCAACCTGAAGTTGGACTTTTAAATATTTAATTACAGAGATTAAAAAAAAAAATAGGAGGTGCATGCAGACTTCTGTAGAACCTGGATTATGTGCTTTTGCTCTTGATCTTCCATTTTTTGTAATATGGAGGAAAAATTTAAAAATCAACTTGAATAGTGATAGAGTTCACAATGAGGCACACCTCAAACGGTAACCAAAATTTCAAACATGGCTAAAATATTATATATCTGTGGGATTTTTTGGCTTTAATACAAAGTCAGGGCACTTGTGTCAAGTCACAAGCACTGAGATTCCATGCTATGCCTTCCTGTTTGAAGGAACTATTCTGAGGTCTCAATCTTCACAACTTCACACCCCCTCACTTCTGTCACAGCAATGTGACAAAGAATCATGCTAAGTGGGCTCTGGCTCGCTGCAGAACATGCCAGTTCCAAGGCCTGCATCTCTTACATATTTCAGAAATAGCTGAAATATGTAAGCATGGTCAGACAAATATTTGCCAATATTTATGAATTTTTTTTGCTTAGGTGGCTAACAAATGTCTTCCCTTGGGAAGTACATCTAACTAGATCAATTTAACCAAGCTTTGCTCCACCTCTCCCTGATCTAAGCTACTTTCAAGAAGGCCAGAGATCTCTGGAGATCTGAGAGTTTATACACACAATATGCTTCTGATATGTCAAGCCCCAGAACAAGATCACTAATCTTTACCTCTTCTTCTTTGCGGATATTGCACTCTATGGGAGTCACTTTGGCAGGACTCATGGAAGCAAATCTATTATTCAGTTCTTCTGCAGCAGCTTTTAATCGGTCCAATTTACGAGAGGCAATAACAACACTGCAACCTGTAGAGAAAAAATGAAACATCCTTCAGCTAACACAATTGTGCCTTTTTTTAGTAACATCATGGATATATCTTGTAGGATGTGCATTTATTAGTCACTGACTAGAAAATACAGTGTTGAAGTTCTTGCAGGAGAGAGCAATGACTGATGTCAGGTGCTTCTTAGCAACAAGATCCCTCTGTGCCAGGAAAAGAGCAATTAAAAAAATGTCCACAAGGTTTCCTCTCCTTCCTGCAGAAGGGAAGCTAGCCTGTGAGTTGCAGAGTCAGCAAAGCAGCTTTCAGACATCACTTCTGCTGCCTCTGCTCACAGCTGCCTCATTTATCAATTAAGTGATTTAAAGATGTTTCTGCAGGTCTTCATTACAAAGAAATACTTGCTCTTAAAACCACAAAAATAATCTTCCTGTACAACTGGCTGTAATTTTGACTAGCAGTAAGCAAATGTAATGGTCTGCTTTTTTACAGAGACTGAAGGAAAGGATAAGAGCCTCACGAGATTAATCCCTATCTGCAGACTACAGACAGTGGGAACAGAGCCCTCCCTGTGGCACTGCAGAATCCCAGCTGCAAAAAGGAGAGGAAAAAAACCAGGCAGGACCTCAAGTACTGTTCCCCACCGCGTCCCCCCAACATTTGGAGGCAGAAGGACTCATTCTACGGAGAAAAAACAATGCAGGTGCCAAATTTAAGTCAAGCACTCACACTACAACCAGTCCAATTCTGACGCACCAGTGGACTCAGGACAGCTTTAAGGCTTCAGCAATTGCTACTACATAGACTAAACGAAAGGACACCAAATTAATTCCTAGTGCAAATCCAGCAGGCATGCAATTTCATGTAATGAAATTCATGTAATGGATAAGCTAATTACTAGCTTCCATGCCAAGCAGGCAAGGAGGCCTTCCTCCCATTTTGCTCCTTCCATAATCTTAGCATTTCAGCAGGAGTAATCCCTTCCTCATATCAGGTCTGTTGCTCATTTGCTTTAACATAAACCATCCTCAAACCGCCAAAAGAAAAAAGAAAATGTTAACATCTTGGCAGGTGTGGGGATTTCCCCCCCCCGTTGCAGAGTAGAATTTGGCCTCTCATGTGATCAAGCAAACACCAGAATCAACTCAAAATAACTAGTGGGAGGAAAGAGCAGCAAGTTGTTCATTTGACTCAACCTGTCATGTGAAACTGTATATTAAAAAAAATTTAAAATAGAGGAGTTTAATTCTTCCAGAGGGAAGCATTACAAATACATCTCCTTAGGAATAGGAGTTTCACCTTTAATTGGTGGCCATCTTACAACAACACATATAAAAACAGTAGTCACTGAGGTCTCCTGACTTTTTTTAAATTAAGAACTCCAGTCACTTGCACAACCACCTAACTAATGCAAAATTCATAAAATGCCACACACAATTACCAATTAACACAAGATACTGGATCACAATAGCCCAGCTGTATTTATCAATTTAAGTGCTTATTAATACACACACTGATATCGAATAAGGTCCAGTAAAAGAATGTATTTTTACTAAATATACTAATTGGGAGAGGGCAAGATTCTAATCACTGAGGAACACTTGGTACCTACTATGCAAACTGACACTACATCACTTAATTTTCTTCACAAAGAATGACCAGACCATTTCCTGATAAGGTCAAGGGAAAGGGCACAAGTTTCCAGATAAAAGGTTTAAATTTCCCCAGAGGGCTTCAAAGGAGACTGGTTATAAAAACAATGTATATCATGACTGGCATTATCTGTCACTGCTCCTAAGCCTGTAGGAACCAGCCCCCCTTACCTAAAGTCCAGGATACACATGGAAATAGTTCCCAGTCATCATCATGTCAGGAGTAACTAGCAACAGGTAAGGAAGGTTACTCAGTCAGACTTAAGCCCTGTATAGCTCTTTCTTCATTTTTTTTCTCATGTGCTTTGTAGAGATTTGTTTTCTATTGTGTTCTATTTAGGCTGTTATGGACACACTTTTGTTATTTGTATGTTGTTTGAGAAAAACAACAAAGATCAAATTAAGCAAAATTTTAAGGTAACTGGGTAACATCACCAACCGTGTGATGATGCTTAAAAAGCACCTCTTTCAAACAGCATGTAAGGACACCTGAAAAAAAAATAAAAGCTTAGTTCCCCAGTCATACAAAGGTAACAGAACTAATCATCCATTCAGCTCCACAAAGCAAGAAGAAAGCTGGGGCACAAAGGCCAGGAGAGGCAGAGATGCCTCCCAGCCTTAACAAAGGAAGCTCTTTGCTATGCAGTGCAGTGGTGCACATTCCAACAACGCAAACTACGGGAGTGTGACACCAAGAGGTATAACATTAGTGTTTGTATTCCGAAAGTGCTGAATCCAATCATGACAATGAACTATCCAAACCCAGTCTGATGCCGATGATCCCTAGCACTGATGTTGAAATCTGCAGGAAAGGTGTTGCAAGGTGGATGTAGGAGTCATTTCTACCTCTCCTGGCCTCGCATCAGAAAGTCAGGAGACTGCCTTTCACTCCAGGTTTTACCACTTCTCTGTACTCAGCGTGGAAGGCAAACCCAGGCCGTGCACGATGATGTTCTTCAATTTCAGGACGTTCCTGTCGCAGGCACTGGGAGAAGCACCAGGTCTCTAATACATTACTGTGCAGACAGCAGTTCAAAGATACTGCTCTGTGAGGCTCAAGGTTCAACAACCTCGTAAATCCTCCAGTTAAAGCAAAATGAGAACTTACAAAAGAGAGAGTGAGAGAAAGGGTCCTGGTTTAACATAACCTCACTGACCTCTGTGTTTAAAACAGCGCTTTATGGGCCAGCGCGCCAAAAGGCACAGCCCCGCATCAGCCTCACCTCGTGCCCCTTGCTATTCACCGACCCTGGCACAATGTCCCACCCACGGGCTCTTCGGACCCCATCCCCGAGCGCCGGCAGCCCTCAAAACGCAGCACGGCCCGCGGGCACGCCCTGACGGGCCCCCAACACCCGGCTCGCCCCGCTGCCCCACCGGGGCTTCCTGCGGAGCCCGCCCCGCGCCCACCTAGCGCCAGCAGGTCGGCGGCGATGGCCTTGCCGATGCCGGTGCCGCCGCCGGTGACGATGGCGACCCGCCCGCGGAACAGCCCCGCCGCCAGCAGCCCGCG
>VYZQ01011697.1:47178-63416 GCA_013400655.1 Mystacornis crossleyi
AGGCGTGGAGAAGTTAACAGTGTGTCCAGACTCATTCAGCAAAGAGTGATAAGACATGAGCGGATTTCTGCATGGTGGCTTAGGCCAATAAGGCAACTGTGAGACAAAATTGCCCTTTTTGGGTGGGTCAATGCTTGCAGAATACTTAAGTGTTTTAAAGCATTCCACTTTCTGGAGGCAAAATGTGAAGCACTGTGAGTGACACTGCAAAAAAAAATTTTTCCCTCACTTTAATTATCTTTCACAATCTGAGACTTCACACATCCCCATTAACTGTCTCTGGCTGCCCTACATATCTTAGGCAGGCCGTATCAGAGCAATCGTTAATTAATCCCGGGGAGAAGCACTCATCTGTGCTAGTGAATTAAATCTTCATATTCCAACCTGCCTGCCATCCCAACTGAACTGCATGGCTCCAAGGAAAATCCAGTGGGCCTTTCTACTCATGTGACCTCCTTGACTTCAGTATTCTTCCTGGAGAGCACTATCAAAGAATTTTTCTTCCCTATCAGGATATATTGCTTGGTTTCTGGAATTTCTCAATAGCCACAGAAATACCATAAATAAGGGGCTTGAACACAGGAGTTAAGGTTCTGTGAGCGATGGGTGGGAGGAGAAAGGAGGAAGGCATAAAGACTGTAGAGGAAGGAGGAGGGTAAAGGAGACATCCATTCCTTGGGATTCAGTGGAGGGTAGCCCCTTCTGGTACAAATTGTATCCACAAAGAATAGAGCTGCGATAACCAATGCTCACGGACATCTTCAGCAAGGCAGTGGCTTCTGTTCACTGCTGCGTGTGTTGCCTTTGGACCAAGGGTTCAAACTGTACCTTTGTGTGAGTTGATTTGACCCCAGCGGTTGAAATTCAAAATTATTTAAGCTGAAAGGAAGAAAATCTTATTAACTAAAATCAATTCTAATCTCATATGCTTGTACTTTCTTAATCACAAAGGAATGTTACTTTTCTTTTATTGGTAGATTAAAACATGTTGGTCTGTCACTACAGACAGACAGTGGTAAATTCAGTAAGAATAAGGCTTTTACATATTGATGTTTCTCTACAAACGTAATGTTAAGATCCTGAATTTTTATGTGTTAGAAAATAGCATCTGATTAGACAGCTTATTTTTTATTTATTTTTTCAGTATGTGTCAGCTTGTATTTGGAAGAAAATAAATCTGCATTTAAAGCCTTGGAGTCTTAATTTTCGTTTTTTGTAGTTAACCGTTTGAATTTTTTTTGCCTTGGTATAACTACAGCTTAAAATATCAACCATTCAAAAGTCAAAATGACTAAAAAAGAATTCATCAGTAGTTTTTCCCACTTGTCAGCTCCCTTGGAGTTGTGGGATTAGCGTATGTCATTTTTGAACATCTACTTTTTTATTTACATATTGAAGAGGAAAAACTACATTTCCTGTTTTTACAGCTCCCAGATTGTGTTTTGGCTTTGAATTAAGTAGTTCAATTTATTGAGATGAATAGGAAACTGCGTTTTCAGAAAAGGCTACTTTTGTCCAAAGCTGATGTTGTGCTTTGCCAGCCTATGGCTCGGCTATTCAGCTGATGACACCTGCCAGTCCAGTATGCTGCCACGCTTTAAAAATCCTGGCACTGATAGGTACTGCCTTGAGAATTCCTTATGGCATGCTATCCTTCAGGGTGTCTGTGCCCTCCCATAGTCAGAATCCACACTGGCAGGGGGGAAGGTCTCAAGAGTAGTTAAGTACCAACGTGATGTGAGAAGAGAGATGGCTCCAAACAGGTGAGAAACCTCCACAGGATCCAAGCCCTGTGAGAGGTATCCCTGGGGTCCGCAGTCTCACAAGGAGGCGAGAGCAGAGGAGACTTAAGGAAAAGCATCTTATTGCCAGAAATAAAACTTAAGGTTAGTTTAAGCGAAGTTTAGAGGATTTCTGCTAGTTAGCCTTCAAAAAAATGCAGGTTTGCACTCCAGTAGCCTCTGCTTTCCCAGACCCCGCTCTTACGGATGCTTCAGGTTTATATCTTCCTTCTCCTGGGATACCAAACCACACAAAGTGTAACAACAATAATTTCTTCCCTCTGCATATCTATTACAATAAATGCTTGGATTGAGCCAAAACCAACTGAAAGCTGGTGTGAGTTTGTGTCCTTACCTCTCTGGACCATTCCTTGGGATTGTGCAACAGGCCTCTTTGGAAATCCCTGCTACTTTCACGTCCTGTCTGTACATTCTCTCCTGAGGCTGCTTTTCCTTTCATCATCTCTAAACAGCAAGTGGGAGCCTTTCTGTTTTGGGGCTTCTGGTTTCCATGTCAGAACAGCCTCCTGATCAGCCCCAGCTGATGTTCAGGCTTTCTGGTCAATTCATCTTTTTAGGGACTTCCTCTCTGGAAAGGCGCTTTACTCTCATCCATATCTTGGGGGATTTCAGTCTAATTAGAAGATAATCAGGATTTTACAGTCTTTTATTGTTATCCCTAGGAATTTCATTCCAGTGATTAAAAAAAAAAGAAAAAATGCAGGAGATACCAAGACAGACATCCCACCCAAAGCAGAGTTCGTGGTGGTGCAAGATATAGAATCAGCATCAAAGAGTTTGAAACAGGTACCTAGATAGATTTCCTAAACAATCACACACCCTGCTAATACCGTACTAATGATACTGAAGCATTCACTTGTCTGCAATTCAAAGCGCTGCATTTTTAATATCCTGGCATCACGGGTCTCTATCTGCACTTGTATCCAGTCACAACTCCCCTGAGCCAAGTAATTCCTGCTGCTGGAGATACTGTCTAAATATCCTAGGGTATATTTACTGTGCAATGCATTAAACAATCACTCCCAGGGGAACGGTCCAGTTCTCTCTCTGTGCAGTTGTGCTCACCAGCAACTCCTGGGCTGCAGCCAGGTGTTACTTGGAGAAAGCTCTGATTTGAAGCCCCCAGATATCTTGCCTAAAGAAGAACTGCAGGATATATGTAGTTTGTTGGTATTTTTCAGATAACACTTTCCAGACTGGATTTACAATTGACTGTGTTTTCCATTAGGCTGTATGGCTGCAGCTCCTTTCCCTCTAATTGCAGGTATTTCAATGTGTGGTTTCTCCTCATTTTGTCAGAGCAAAGTACTGTGTGCTTGATCTTGCCAGCACAGAGCAGGGCAGGAAAGGGGACTGAGACTGAGGTGGTCAGGGATCTTCTGAGTAGGAAGGAAGGAAAAAAAGCCTGAGGTGCTAACCAGGGTCTTTGTTTCTAGTTACTGTAAAGGTTTTATGCATTAAAATCTCCTCTGGAGAGCACTGCGTGATGGAGGTTTTGGAACCCTTCACTGGCATCCTGCCAGCCAGGTCTATAGCAGAAGTCCTGTGTTAGCACAGCTGCTTCACACCCACCACTGGTGTTTCATGGCTTTGGAGCAGCTCCCAGTGTTTCTTACTTCCACATGTGCGTGTATTTGCTGTGTAGAAGGTGTTTTCTCTGCACTCTGGTGTGGGAGGTGAGGGATCACAGCTCTGTTGTCACGTACTACTCACTTGTTACTGTTTTCTAGGCATCTGCTTGGATGCCTGGAGGGGAGGAGACACAGCTCTGGTTTGGGTATGCAGCCAGTTCCTAATGCATCTTCCAATCCCAACCAAGGACAAGTTGGGTCTTTTACCAGTAAAAATCCCAGCCTAAAGGCACTGCTGTGGAACCAGGATGTTTGACTAAAGTTGGTGGGATTGACTTTGTTCAGCTGTTCCTATGGTACAGTACAATCTGGCAGTGACCTGGGGGATGGGGTAGGGATTGCAATGAGCACCTCCCGTTTCAAGGTGCAGGATGGTCATTTTTTGGCAAATCCAGAAGTGAGGAGTAGAGCAGGGGAACAGAGAAAGTGTGTCTGTACTTTATGGTTGAATTCTTTTTTTCCTACAAGATTTAGGGACTTCAGTTGACTTTATTCAAGACTCACATCTAAATGCATGGTTTTGATTGCTTTGAAGATTTCAAACCTTCCATTTCCAAGTCAGGCTTCTTTTGAAGCCTTGGTTCTCTTCAAAGGCTAATATGCACATGCCATTTCTTGACATTTTTAGCATAGTATAATAAACATAAAGATACAGATATCATCCATGTGGAGGCAGTGGGAAGCTTTGTGTCTTTTATCTCAATTTCTCTTTCTTCTAGCAGTCTGTTCAAATAAGTGGGAAGACAAGGGCAAGATAGCATATCAGGCTTTTGCTCCAAAAAAGATAGACCAATACACTTTAAAAAAGGTAGACCAGTACACTTTGGGGATTAATATTTAATATAAAATAAAAATGTTCAGCTATTCTTTTATGCTGACCTCCAGTCTTCAGTAATAAGTGATCTACACAGCAGTTATTGTTCTGTGACATTTGGAAAAGTTAGGGAACAGCAAAGGAGAAAGAAAGAACAGATTCATAAAACACATACTCTGTAAAATGTCCTTGGCTTTTTTAAAAAATCCTTTGAAAATGTCATTCAGAAACAATATAGTGATACTGTGGAATGCATTTCTCCACTTTGTAACTGTAGAATGATGTCAGCGAGCGTTCAGGTGTCTTATGGAAGGATGGAAAGGAGAGCAAGGGTCCTGAGCCACCCAGCATGGCCCCAGGAGCCAGGAAGCCCTTAACCCCCACCCAAGCAAGTCCAGTCTTGCTGCAGCTCCAGTGATGGTCAACAACTGAGCTGGCCACAGCAAGTGTGGCTCATGGTGTGGTGCGGTGCTGGCACTAATGGCACCTGCCAACAGGCAGGAGCCCTGTGCCTGTGATAAACTGGAGGGACTGGGCAAACTTGGGTCTGGCAGTGCTTGCCCGCAGAAATCATGTTGCTTGCGCACGCCTCCCTTTGCTTTTAGCTTAAGCTTTTAGCACCCTCTGCTCCTGAGGGGAAGACACAGAGCATGGGGGCTCCATTAGCAAACACCTCTGAAGTTTTTGGTGACTTGAGTCATCTTACTGTGTTATCCCCTCTGCTTGGGTGCTTGGTGCAATCCTCTGCTTTTAGCAGTCCAGCTTGAAGTCTGCTCCTGCTCGGATGCATGCCCAGAGCATGTTCATTTTTCTTGTTTCTCTTTCCAAGAAATGAAAGTGCTTGGAAGCCTGTGGATTAAGCAGGGAAGGAAAGATGTGCGTGAGCTTTGAACTTTGCTGTTTGCCTTCTTTTACCTTGCTGGGGTGGCAGAGGTAGATGTTTCCCTTTGTGTCTCTTGCTGTTGTTACACAGACACTTAATGCAGTCTGAAATCAGCTACTGCCAGGAGGGGTAGTTTTTCCCTCCTTCCTTAGGCATGCTGTCCTGTGGAAGGAGCTGCTTGGTGAAGAATCCATATGGCTAAAAATAACATTTTATTATTTTCAGTGAGATAAATCCCCCTGTCAAGCTCACCACAAGCTGCACAGACCTTGGTACTGATAGGGAGGACCTGTTCTTGCCTCACCTTCTAATATGTCATTCATCACAGCCTTGAGTATTTGCTAGATTCAAGTAAGTGTGAATCGAGTTTGAGCTATTTCACCATGAAATAAAGAGGAGACAGACATCCTCTGTTTTAGCAGGCAAGGATGCATATGTGAAAGATTATGTGAAGTCATTTAGGTATTTAAAATAAATTCAAAGCTGTGGAGGGGGCCCTACCATTTGGCCTTTTTCCTACAAATGTGTGAATTAAATGTGCTTTCTTATATATGTCTTGTCACATGTTTTTCTCTGGCCTGGGGGCTTCATATTCTGCATTAGACCAATGCATTTCATCATAACACGACTGGCTGGTGACAGACAGATCTGTCCTGAACAGCTGGATGCATCTAATAAAACCTATTTTTCATGTGTACAGTCTGCCAGCAAATAACCCCTTTAAAAATACTAAGGATTGGAAAAGAGCGTTTGGGTAACATGCATGCCCAAAATCACACACATGCACATGCACAAAATCAGAGGCGGGGCTAAGTGGAGATGGGATTGGGGATGCAGAGGTTATGGAGTAAAAGCAGCAAGCAAAGAAGATCTGTGGCTGGAAAGCTCTCTCAAGGTGTGTCTCTCAGGTAAATTTCCCTTCATCTCTTCCCCATCCTGCATAAATCACAGTGCTTCTAAAGCACAGGTTGTTTTTTTGTTTCTGCAGACAACCCCTGCATGACACGAGTGAAGACAGTGCCAGTTCTTCTTATGTGTTGTACATTTTATGTGACTATAAAAATAAAAATTTATGCTCCTTGCTGCTTACTGTCTACATTTTTTCCTCTCATGTCTGCTCTGAGCAGTCATAAAAGGTTACTTGTGCTGTAGCAGGGATTTAAGATCAAGGATTTTATTAGCTGGCAGGAAGGCTCTTGCTTCCCATCTGCATTCAAACCAGATAATTTCTCTTCTGTTAGCAGCTGGATCAAACCCTGAAGACCAATGGAGGAAGCTTCCTTTGACCTAAATGGTGCAAGGCCAAGCATTTAGGCTCCTGTTTTGTGTGTCAAAGACTATTACTGTCACGGGAAGCATAAGCAGCCGTAGCTTTCCTGCATAGTAACAGAAGACTGTGCTTCTAAAAATTACTCTACAGAGTGTTTTTGCAGAGCCGCCTCCCCAGGGTTCTCCATCTGTTTTCATATGGAGATTAATAACAAATTGTTTGGCTAATAAATTGCTCCTTGCTATCTCTGAAATATGACCATTTCTTTTCCTTCCCTCCTATGGACAGTTCTTAGATTCCTGTCTGCCCCTGTGCTCCCAAGTGGGAGACATCACTGGTATGAGATGCACAGCAATTGTTAATGTTTCAGCTCAGAGCAAGGCTTTTAAGGGGTGAAGACTTTGGTGTGTGGCTGAAGGAACTGGTGGACAGCTGTGTAGTGCTGAGGGCTGACCTTATTCTTAAAAGTTGTAAAGAAAAGGAAGAGAGAAAAATTAAGCTCTGTGTACACTACTGTGATTTCTGCAAGAACCCATTTCTTGTTTGCAACTACAGAGAAAATATTCCCAGGAAAAATGGGACTGAGGCTTAAATTTGTTCAACTCAGCAGCATTGCTGTGGGATGTAGGGCTGATGGTGATATTTTGAAGTGCTGTGTTCAGAAGTTCTGGACCAGCTGGCAGGGGGTATTCCAGCTGCTTCACTGAGAAACAGGTGAGAGAAAAATAAACATGTACTCAGAGAACAGGCATAAGATCAGGAGGGATCTTTGTGATCTTCAGTCTGACTGCTCCCTAGTGCCAACCAGAGGACTTCCCCTCTTCTGGTCAAGTACAGGTGACCAAAATTCTGCCGAGATAGCCAGTCCAGATTTGGAAGTTTCCAGTGACGGAATATCACCCAGTGATGTATACCAAGGGACACCTACCCACTTTGTTAAAACACCTACCTAACGTCTGCCCTGTATTTCTCTTATCTTGCTGCATCCTCCTCTGCTGGATCACAAGGATCTCCTTCATGCTTTTGGTTTTCACAGAGACAGACATCAGATTTTACCTTCCTGTGCCTTAAACAGAGTAATCTGGGCTCCTTCACTTCCTTATCTCAAGGGCTTTGACTCAGCCACAGCAACAGTGCTTCTTTGGGCCTCGTCCCCCATTGCCCATTCCCTCTCCTTTTGTCAGCAGGAGAAGAAACTGAGCCGCCACTGTCAGATTACCCTGCTGTGGAGGTGTTTCTAGTCCTGCTAACTCACAGTGGCGGTAGCTGCTATTAGTGAGGTGGGAACATCAGGCATAGCAAAATAACTCGGGGATCGGAGGCATCTTCTGGTCATTAATCAGCATTCTGCCAGACTGGTGAGCACAAAAGCAGGACACAGACTGCCAGTGCCTATCTGTGAGAGATTCAAAAGGGACATCACCTTGCTCCTTGCATAGTCTGGGCTGACACAGTCCTTTGGGCTTTGGCCACTGAGAACTGACATTAGCTTATCATCCGCTGTGAGTTTAAGCAAGGCCACTGTGAGTTTAAGCTGCAGCTGTGAAAGGATCAGGCACAGGATCAACTTTAGGGAAAAAAAAGCCCAACCACAAAACTATGCTTGTAGCTTTGTGTTATTTTTGAATGTTACTTGCAAGTCATCCCCTTCTCAAGTCAGGAGGGACTGAAAATAGAACTACAGCCAGGAACTACGGGAATCTAATCAACTTCTGTGTCTCCAGACTTTTAGTAAATTATTCCAGAAGTGATGCTTTTGGTTTCTCTGTTTCCAGGCCTGTTTTCCTCACTTTTGGAAGCATAATCTCACTTTTGTCTCAGGGGCTCATTAGGCTCAATCAGGTAATTTCAGGCTTTTATAGATGCAAAACATGAAATTTTACAGCTGATTTTCACAGAAGAGTGTTAGAGCCTATTGTGCCTCCTGAATGAATTTACTACAGAGTGAGTTTATTCCATAGCATAAATTCATTCCATTTACTCCTAAAGGCATTAAAAAAAAAAAAGCAAACAAAAGCTTACATGAATTTCTGTTTTCCAGTATGTCTTCTAATTTAGGCATACATTTTTTATGGCAGGTGAGATGGCAATCTAAACAGATTCTTCCCAGCCACGCTGCAAAGCTAAACAAAATATTCTCTGCCCAGTGATTTGGAAGTGGTCTGGCGTCTGGGGTATGCTGAATCTTGAGGGTTTTTAAAGTCCATTTTATGTGTCTTCTGATCACCAGGGAAGATTTATTTTCTATATTGAATTCTTCAAGGCTCCATAGAACCAGCTGGGCACAGTCTTAGGTGTTAAAGTGATACAATTAAAAGTTTTGTGTGGGTGTGATGTGTGTGAGTGTACGAAGCATAAATAGTTGATCTAAAGTTCTGCACAAAATTTCAAAACAGACCAGCAAAATCTTAGATCTGTGGGAAGACGAGGAGCATACTGCCAAATTTAAAAATGCTCAACTTTTTTCTATTGTCCATTCAAGTAAAACCATTTCCCCAGCATTGTGTTTCTTAGTTTCTTGTGAAAGAAAAGACTTGGTTACTAGGTAGAAGTTTAATTATTGGTCAGATGCATTCTTTTAAATACAAATGTTCATGTAAATGTTCAACAGAGCTCTTCAAAGTTGTTATTCATTGTATTCAGATTTGTACCTAAATGCTTCATGAATACTTGGCACAGTCAGTTTCTTAAATGTTATGACATCTGAGAATCAATAATCCTTCTTCCATATTAAGGGAGCAGGCTTTGTCTGCCTCGAGGCATGTTTAATTATGTGTTTTTTATTTGGGAAGCTTTCCCATAGATGACAGTTTCACTTGATATTGCTGTTAACTCTGTTTGAATGAGGAGCAAAAATTTGAGTCTTTATATTTGTTACAAAGATTTGCGAAGAGTTGTGTTGTTTTCTCTATACAATCAGAAGAATTTGCTGTGGTTCCCAATTCCCTCTCCAGCAAAGTCATCTTAATAATAATTTTGCTTTAAATCCACTGTATATACTGTATTTTTAAAGTATGGCAACACTACATATTGCTAAATTGTTAAGGTTTGAAACATCACTCATTTTTCCATAATTTGATTAATTTTTGTAATATCCTTGCAAAGGGGAGTAAATCATTAGACACCCAAAATGAGAAAGGCTGGCACCAATATAGCTGTTGTAATGTTGGACAAGCACAGTGTTCCTGTTGCAGTTGTCTCTAGGCCAGTCCCTAAATCAGTCAACGTCTTTTTCATCTATGGTTTCAGTCCTTTATTCTGATGCATTTGGGGCAAAACCATTGTCTTCTGATTATTTTTATCATTGCAGAGGAATGTTAAATTCATCCAGTAAGCTGGCCATGTTTAATCCCTTCTTATAAATGTTAATACTCTTTCCAGTAGCTTTGGTTAGTTATAGTGAAAACTGCACCCTAAGAATCAAGATGCTTTAGATACCACAAAACAAGTATCCATGTAAGAGAACTGATGTTCAGGACAGTAATAGGCATCTTCAGATGACATTTAAACTAGTTGGAAGTAACCCTTTTTAGGAAAATTCTGCCAATCTTTTCTGCTTGGTAAGAAAAAGACACTTTTTCATCCTTCTCTCTCATTTTAGGCTGGGAATGGAGTGCATATTTTGGATACCAGCAGTGGGACATCTTACCAGAACAAAGCATCCAAGGACCATTGTCTAATCAATGACTTCTAAGTGCAGGAGTGGTGCTGCTGGTTTGGAAACAGGTGCTACAAGATGCCGGGTGAGGTGACTGAGAGCAGCAGCGGGATGGAGGAGACTGTGCAGAAAGACAGCAAGTCTGGAGGCCAGAGCCCTCGCTGTGGCACAATGAGAAGGGCAGTGGCAACCACTGTCACCTTTGATGGGGAAGCCACTATGGACCGGAGGAAAAAGAAGAAGAAGGAGTCCCGCCCCGAGTCAATAATAGTGTATCGGTCTGAGAATGACAATAAGGTGGAAGAAGAACAGGTGGATGAAGAAGGAGGGGAGAGGAGCTCTGAGGAAGGCTCCAAGTTCCTGGGTCAGTCTATGACAGATGGTATGTATTCCTGAGAACACTCACTTCCCGTAAGCTTTTTTGATGTCATCATGCTCTAAGGTCAAATGGAAGTGACTGTGGGACAAACCCTCTCCAAGACTGCAGGCAAGGAGAGCTTGAGTTCATACATGAAAATGCTCTGAAACAGAAAGCATTACAGGCTGATTTGGGATGTCTCCTGCAGTTCTTTGCGAAGTCTGTTTGTTGCCACAGTCTTAGTTTTAAATGTACGTGCTGGTTGGGTTTGATGTGGTGGTTGCGATGCTATGCATGCGTTAAGCCAATGATGTCATTCTAAGCCCTGATCAAGCCACTGTCCATGCCTGAACAACTGCCTGTTAAGTGAAAGGATGGAGGCAGATGGAGTTAGTGGCTCTGCCTGTGATAGGGAATTTAATTCATTATCTAGGATTTGCTGTTGCCTTCTGTTTGCATACACTCAGCACGACTTCCTCCTGAAGGCTGGTTATCTAGCAAGGTCCTCATGGGGCATCTTGGAGCCACTTTCACTTCTGCTATCTGTCCTGGGTACCCTTGCAGGGAAGAAGTGTGGAAGGCAGGTCCTGTGGCTAAATACTCTTGTGAGTCAGCAGTGCAGGCTGAGAGGGGCTTAAATGTGAATGCATGCTCCTGGTCCATGATACACTAGATTCCCCCATGATCCCAAACCCTATCTTCATTACTTTCCTGCTGCCTTCCTACTTTTGTGGAGCACTTGAAGCTGCTCAGCCTCTTTATAAGAATTTCTGAAGACCTCCTTCCAAGCTAGTCAGAATAAGACCAGGAGGAAATATACTGTAGCCCCATGGAGGAGTTTATGGCCAACACCACTGCATGGACCATCCTATACCAATGTCACTTGAAAGCTAAGGCAATCCCTTCATAACTTTAACACATATACCAGTACTGTCTGATTGGTGCCACTACTGATCTTTGAAAATGCAAATATAATTTTATGACAGTTTGTTAAGTTTTTCTAAACTTCAAAAATTAATTTGGATTGAGATATATTGCATATGTAAAGTGAAATATTAGCTATTCAGGTAAAATTCCATGTGTGGATGTGCTTATCCCAAAACAAGAGTGTCAGTGATATTTATCTAATTAATCGCAAGTGTCCATGCTGTTCAGGAATAAATCCGTGGAGGAAACAGAGAAAAGAGGCATACCATTTTCAATTGAGTTACACTCTCATCTCATTCTCAAATGCCCTTGGAGCACTTTCCCTTTACATATTGTCTCTAGTGGAGATGCTCGAGTCTTCTCCCTTGTGATTTCTATCATCTGGAATTCCTGTCTTTTTCCTCATTAGCTTGTCTTTCATTTTCTTCTGTGGTAATTGTCTTCATACTTCATTCTTGTCTTCCACCTTTTAAAATTTGATTTTAACTATAACTCCATATGCATTATCTAATTGTTTTTGGGGTCCTTGAGGATTTACACAAAATACTTTGTACAGAATATAAATCTGATGTAGATGAGTTTATCTGTGTTGTAGGTGTCTGGAGCATGCCTTTAGACAGCCGATATGTCACCTTGACTGGAACAATCACCAGGGGAAAGAAGAAGGGTCAGATGGTGGACATCCATGTCACACTAACGGATAAAGAGCTGCAGGAACTGGCTAAGTCAAAGGAACCTCCTAAAGAGGATGTACCCGAGAAGAAGAAGAAATGTAATGTTGGGTTGGACAGAGGACCCCACATCGTCCTCTGGACCATCATCTGCCTCCCCATCATTTTTATAGTGTCCTTCGTGGTTTCATTCTACTATGGAACCATTACATGGTACAATATCTTCTTGGTGTACAATGAAGAGAGGACCTTCTGGCACAAAATCACCTTTTGTCCCTTTTTGATTATCTTCTACCCAATTATAATTATGGTTGTTTCTTTCTCCCTAGGCCTGTATTCAGCTGTAGCCCAGGTAGCATGGTCCTTTGGGTACTGGTGGCACACTGTCAGAGATATGGAGAAGGGATTCTGTGGCTGGCTCTGCAGCAAGCTGGGCTTGGAAGATTGTTCTCCATACAGCATTGTCGAGCTGCTTGATTCTGACAATATCTCAGGTAGTCTCTCTGGCAAGAGCTCTGCACAGGGGGTGGAGACCTCAGCAGTCTGAGCCTTTGTCCTGGATGACTAATTTGGTCATATGCGAGTGTTTTCACCTAGAAAATAACACACTGGGTTTTTTTTAAATATACATATATATTTAAACACAAACTTAATGAGGAAAATATTGGGATGAGTCCTCTTTAAATGTCACAGAATGCAAGAATGCTAGCTTCACATGCTCTGGGTGGGGAGGTGCATGGCTTTCCAAGGATTTATCATGTGTTGTAGCTAATTACAGCTTCTGGGAATGCTAAGAAAATCCAGGTCTGCAGGGCTCTGGCTGTTTGTGGAGTGGCAGAGATATAGTACGAAAAGTCCAATTCTGTCAAGGTAGACTTTACCTTTCAGAAATAGGACATAGCAGTGACCTGTGACACAGTGAAAAGAAGTCTCTGCTCAGGTGATGAACTTTAAGAGATAGGAACCCATTCAGAGGTAAAGGTTAAATTGCAAAATGTGTGATCTTCCTGCAGTTTTCCTAGAAAAGGTCCTTTCCAAGTCCTTCCAACCAGAGCAGCTAACTTAGGCAGGCTGACTGCTTAGACACTGTCAGAGTCCAGGGTCACGGACCACTGGAGTAGTGGGCGAGGACAGCATAGCTGCTAACAAAGGCGTGTGAGTTTTACACTGACATGAAACACACCCATCACAGGATGGAAGAGCAGGGCTTGCTTTGTAATGCAGTGTGTGGGGACCTGACGAGGCTGTCACCAAGAACCCTCAAGTGGCTGCGGCTGGTCAGATAAGTTCTTGGAACACACCTGCAGTGGCTCTCTTGATATGTGCACTGCTAGGGAGGAATGAGCTACAGGAGTCATACACAGTGTGCAGTGCGAACAGTTGCATTATAGGGAGGAAACACCTCCTCTAAGGAGGTGCCTGCCCCTAAGGACGGGGCAATCCATTTGCATCTCACTGCAATGCAGGTGTGGATTTGCAGGTGTGGACCTGGATTTAGGGAGGTGGAGTTGAAGGTGCTTGGGATGGGAAGGTCTCTGAAACAAGTCATTCTGGTTTTCAAGTTACTTTTTGGGAAGAGCTGTTGGACCTTCCCTTTCAGAATGGCGGAGTCCAAGAGTTCATGTTTATCTGGGTCTCAGCTCTGGAAATCTGTGTCACCTTCCCCACCTCATCCCTCTTCCTGGGTAATGATATGGAAAAGCAATGGATCATACATCCTCCTCCCCTTGTGTCTCATTTTCATAACGGGTATCCCTCCTTTTTCGAATTTTCCTGGCATCATAGTGGGCTCCCTGACCAGGCTGAGGTGGCCACCATAGGCTGGAGAAATTTTAATTATCTCTTTAAAAAATGACTAGCAGAAAAGTTATTTTTTTCTCAATCAACTGTTGCAGTTTTGCCCTGAGAAGGAGATGAGCAAAATAAAAGAGAGATACAGCAGATTCTAGCGGGGGCTGAGTTACACATCTGAAACATGGTTCATTTTCTCAGTGCTCCAGTTCAGCTGGCGCTGCTGGAAAGTCTGTCTGAGCCCCAAGCCAGAGGAGCCCACCATTTGCATGCGTGTAGGTAGGTAAGTCACGGCGTGCAGTCTGTCAGCTGCACAGTCACTCCTGTCTGTGTAGGTGTCTCACTTCCCCAGTTTCCCTATCGGGGGGAACTGCTTTAGTTTTAGGATGGTAAAAAAAAGCATTCAGAAGCTGGATTTCCCAGAAACTAATGCTTTGTGTTGCATTTTAAGGTTGAGCTCAAGACTACACTGACTGTCCTGGTTAGAACATCTGGGAACTGGTGATGTATAAACAAGTCCATCTGATCCTCTAGACCTGACACTGAGAAATAAGTAGTTCCTGCTGCATCCTTGGTCCCTGGGAGGTCAAAGGAGCCTCTTAGCACTGGCTGAAGGCTTAACAGTGAATAATGCACAACCCAAATATCAAAAGCAGTTTTGGCCCCACCCCTAACTGAGAAAGCAGAGGTGCTCCCTGGGCACAGGTGCAGCCATGCTGTGTTTGTTGCTTCCTACTTTCTGTTTTAACTGATGAAGTCTTTCAAGGCAATTACCAACTTCCAGCAAAAAAAAAAAAAAAAATAGACCCCAACCTGTGAGACAAATGATGCCTTCGGTTCTCTCCCGCATAGGTAGTTTAGTGGGATTCAAAGAGACTGACATATGCCTGGGACTGGTTCAAGCAGTAAAATGCTTTTCACAGGGCTGTTCCAATCGGGCAGGCTGATATGCCTCTGAATTAATGGAGATGCTGAGGATAAGCCATGCCAGTGCTGGCAGTCTGTAGTGACCGAGTGCAGCCACTCTGCTTAATAGTGCTCCACATGGAAATTGCAGGCTCCCACATGGCTGGAGGATGGGAATAAGTGATGCTTAACAAGCATTAAGGAAAAGGAAGGTCCACTGGCAAGTGTTCTCACGCTTTGCCTAAAGGGGCACTGCTGGCATGAAAGGGGTGGATTGTGTATCTTGGCCCCAAGATGCAGCAGACAAGTTTGGGGAAAGGATGGCTGGCAAGTGTGCATTGCTGCAGAGGGAGAAAACCCAATTCAGCTGTCACTGCCAAGCAGCAGCTGTTCAAGGCTAGACGAAAGGCTGGGGTCAGTAGCACAAAGAGCCTTCAGCTTACAGAGGGCTTGAATGATAAATACTAGCTCATTACAGAATACATCCATGTGAAATGTCTGCTGAGCTGCAGGATTTGCTTTCAGGATTGCTAACAGCCCTCTGGAGTGGAGACAAAACCAAATCTGTGCCTCTTACTGCTATGTAGACACAAAGGAGCGTCTGAGGAGTTATAGTGCCCTCCCTCTGCAGTGGCAGCTGTGCTTCTGGGTTTGGAGGTTACGTTTTGGGGAATATACTGGGACAATCCATCATGTGTTTTCTACTTCTTTACACTTAACTAAGCTTGCCTTGGCTTCTGCTAAATTCAAGGCATTCTGTCATTGATTTTGGTGGCGGCTACTTTAAGCTTGGGGTTAGTTCTGGTGCTATTTGTAAAAGTTTAATTCAGACTTTTCTCTAAACAACTCTGGATAGCTTTCTCTCTTGCCCATTATCCTCTGTAGCAGTTTGCCTGTTGCAAAATACATCATCATTATCAATGTAATAGAAAAAAAGCACAAGTTTTTGTCTTGTTCTACCCCGCTTTCAGAAACTTACAAGTAATTTCTGCTTGTGTGCCACTGTCAAACTGCAGAGAATTCCAGTAATTCTGATTGAGTATGTTTCTGGCTGCTCTAGTCTGGATGTTTTTTAAATTAAAGATACTGTGTGTTTGCTGATTGTTATTTTTAATTGCATTCCCTTTTCCCATCCTTGCTGGCCTGGGTGGAGAATAAAGATACATGTGGCTTTACAGGGGTGTTGCTCTCATGCTTCTGTTTGACTTTGTGTTAAAATCAGTGGTGTGGGATGGACACAGTCGTTCTATGCTGATAATTGATTAGAATTCATTTATTTGGAGATCCACTTTAAAGAGTGTCTGAAATGGGTCTAAGTTCTCCCCCTTGTTAACCAGTGGCTATCCAGAACTGTCATATATCTCTGGGTCCTGGGTTCTTTGTTTTTACTTCATAGCTCACAAATGAACACTTTTGATTTAATTTCACTCCTTGGGTATCTGTTTAGCCTTAGCCACAAGGATCTTCTGGGGGGGGGGGTTGTGCAACACTTCCCTATCTAATCAAGATGATGTGTTAATTCTGTAA
>VYZQ01011697.1:63610-74812 GCA_013400655.1 Mystacornis crossleyi
CCACAAGGATCTTCTGGGGGGGGGGGGGCCACACTTCCCTACCAAAAAAAGAAGTTCTTTTAATTCTACAAACATGGTTTGCGTGTCTGTGACTTGGAGCTGCTATTTACAGCTGTGCTGGGAAGATCTCTTACAACCCCGAAGTACTTCAGGCATGTCTCTGGTAAGTCAAAGGAGAATCCACCACTACAGTTCTTCAAGGTGTCTAAATATTAAATGACACCTTTGGTTCTCTTCCACATAGTCCTACTACAGTCCTACCCTTCTGCTGGCACGGGCAGAACACTTACTTGAGATCTTCCTTCTTCTAAGAAGGAGAGATGGATCTTTGGAAAACCCAAATGAAATTCCTAGCTGAGGCCTAGCACAGCTTCAGTGTAACATCTCTTTGAGCCAAAAAGCTACCTGCAGATGATTTCCTCAAACTGGAAGTGCAACAGCTGGAAATAGCAAGACGGTGCTTTTGGTTTGATGCCTACTGCAAACATGGCCAAGGAACCAGAATTCCCAGTGTGGCAGATGTATGTTGAGGACTTGCCACCTCCAGTGAAGAGCATAGTGAACGACACTCAGTTTCCTGGTGTGACAGGGTGAGATGGAGGTAGTGCGCCCAGGGAATTAGATCATTAGCCTTTGCAGTTCTCACTTCTGAGGTGCAAGGTAATAATTTTATAAGATAATAGTTAACAGTGTGAGAGACTCCCATGGAAGACCTTTGCACCAGGCAAAACACACCTGTATGCCTGCACAGTGTATCTCACGGGGCGGGGGGAGAGAAGGTGCTAATTCCGCCTGCTGACTTACCCACCCCATTCAGTTTCTTTGAGGACTGAAACAATCACAGCATGAATGTGCTTTTATCCTCAGTAAGTCCCTCAAATTCACCCTTCTAATCCCTCCGGCCAGTGCTTTGAATCCTAAGGTCAGGATCCTGCAATTCCTTGCTAAGACTATCAGCAGAGGTTGCACCATGGATCCTTGTAACCACCCCCCACAGGTACCTTCTAGAAGCTGCAACCACTTAGTTAAGAAAAGCCATTCCAACGTGCTCTTGCACACTGAAGCATGCAATTACAGTAGCATTACAGAGAAAACAAGGATGCACAGCCCACAGTTCTGCACTGTGATGGACACAATTTTGCTCAAAATTTATGCAACCTGTTTTTGACCCAGGCAGTGAATTATCTGTGGGATCAGCGCCCTTCCTGCCTGTTTCTTAACACTTGGCAATGTGAGGCAGCTGTATTAATGTGTTTTCAATCCTAGGTTAGACCATGCACATTTATTCCCTGAATAGAAAACGGAACTCACAAAAGAAAAGGGCGAGAGGTTGAATCAAATTCAGGAGGCTAATCCACTTGGAAACACAACTTTCCAATTAATTTGGTGAATTAGAAGAGACATTGTGTTTGCTTGTCTTAACTACTAAAGCATGATTTCTTTTCCAACAGGCAGCAACTTAATGATGAGGGAGGGCTTGTGGTTGTCTGTTAGGTCCAGATAAATTACCAGGGGGTTCAAAAAGCCCCCTAAGCATCCTTTCATGTAACAGGTGAAGTGTGATTGCATGCAAACAAGCCGTCCAGAGAAACAAGGCTTGAGGGTCTCTCATGTATCCCCCTTGATCACCCAGTTCCCTTAACTTTCAGTTCTCCTAATTTCATGTCGTTACACGGTAGCTGAAGTTTGTCAGAATGCATTAAAATACAGAGAATGCCTGAGTCAGGCCAACAATGCACTTTTCCCTGTCTTAAAAAAATGTCCTTGCTTTTAGTGTGCTAAAACATAAAACCTTACTCTCAGAGTACAGCAGCTGAAATCCATTGTGGTTTGTATCCACTGAAATTAGATATGCCATGGATGAATTCAACCTGGAGCCCCTTAAGATACACATCTTAGATGTGATCTTGTCTTAGGGCTCCTTTTCCCAGCCATTTCTTCCAGGTGGAAACTTAGCTTCACAAGATAAAAAAAGGATAACTACTGATTTTGATAGTACGTTCTGCCCACGAATAGGATAAATCCCCCACCTCCCAGGCAACCTGTTCCCCCAGAGCTTGGTTTATTACAAGTTCCCCCATCAGTTATGTGCATTAAGACCAATATATTTGAAGGTGCCTTTGACTATCTTCATATATACGCCAAATTCTTGCTGCTCCTACAGTGATAAGAAAATCAATTATTTCTATTACAAAATACCAGAAAATCAGCTCGTTAGGATGTAACACAAATATAGCTTCATTAATCTAGCCTGATTGTCTGAATAACCTACAGTGGTGATTCAAACACCCCAAATACCATATATAAACTGAATGGCTTTTACAGTGTCAGTACTGGGCATGAATCCAACATCTCCTGGGGTAGTCAGCCTAGGGAAAGCATGGCTTTTATTCAGTCAGTCCTTCTAAAATACATTACTTGTCCTGAAGTATGGAAGTGTCAGTTTGTAATGATGTACTTAAATGTATTTGTAGTGAGATGCTCTTATAATTACAGGCAATTACTAGAATATCCTTCCATCATAATGGAGATTTTCCTTAACACTTTAACCATGTAAAAGTGGCATGCAGAATTAATAAACACAAGCAATTTTAACCTTCATTAATTTATTCAAATGAGCTCCTCTGTGACTTAAGAAAGGAGCAGAAATAATTCCTAGTATCTGCATGTAGTAAAGAAAAAAGTGAAATATTTAATATAATGAGCAGTATCATCCCAGGGCACACATAGTGTCATTGCTAAATGACATCTCACTTGTCCCCAAATACGTGTTGGTAGAGCTGCCTTCAGTGACTCACAGTGATTATAGCACTGGCTCCTCTCTGATGCGATTAAACACCGCTGGAGTGATGGGCTCTAATAACGGAACAGGCTCCAAGGCAAAAGTTTCATGTCATGGTGGTGACTTCAGCCAGCCCCATGATTACAGCAGGATTGCTCTGAGGCTCCAATTCCACCCTAAAACCAAGAGTCTTTTGATGGCTAAATTTGCCATTTATTTCAATAGAAAGTTATAAAAATTTAATGTCTGTCTTGAATGTCTAGTACAGAGAAACTGCAGAAATTATTGTCATCTTGATGACTCCTTTCCAGGAATTTCTGCATGAAATAGCTTCCCCTGCCTCTACATCTGACACTGTCACATATCTGCTAGTGTAATGGGTTAGCATCAGTTTACGCAAATAGAAACCAAACCTAATCCCTTATTTCCTCTCAAATATAATCTCCCTCCTTCACATTTGTGCTTTGTCCGCTAAAGCTGTACAAACTGGAAACTCACAAGAATTAAAAGATTTAAAACATGACGTCCCATCCTCCATGCTGCAATGCTCCATTTTGAAAGTGCAATTAAAGCAAATATTTTTCGAAAGATCTGAAATTTCATCCTTTCAGTCTGATTTCAACCTGCTTCCAGGTGCAAACACACAGATAAAAATTTAAAATAGGATCCTCTCAGCTCAGAAAGAGCCTTGTTTGGCAGCTGAAGACTCCTCATCCCTTCCCAGAGTTGGATGGATAAGGAACAAAATCCTGTGCTGTGGGGATTAAATTAGATCATTAGCCTGCGCGTGTGCATGCAAACGTGCACAATGCTGGTGGGGGCAGGATGAAACTAAAGGGGAGGATACGAAAGGCTTATCCTTGTGCATCTGCAAAGCAAATCCTTCACGCAGTGAGTTATCCCAGCTAGCTTGTCCTGAACAGTCCGCTGCATGAAAGCGCTTTCCAGAGCCCCTGCAAACGCAGCTGGATTGCTAATGGCTGCCAGCAGAGACCCTGCACAGCCAGCGGTGTGATAAAGACTGCGAAAAAAACGGCACGTGGAGAACAAGATGGATGGTATTCTCCTCTGCGATAACCCCATCTGAAACGGCAGCAACCACTTGGTACTTACTTCCTTTTCTTAAAACACTGCCTTTAACTTTTTTCCCAAACACTCGTTGATACTCTTCTGCTGGGCTGTTGCTTTCCCCAAAGCAGATATACCTGACATGATCTCTCTGGCCTTCTCCACGAAGCCGGGTGCTCTGGAGTTCGGTTGAGCCCAACTATTTCTATTCATTTGAAAGAAAATCAGACCCTACACGGCAGATAGTCGTATAAAATGTAATAAACAAATAATTTGTTGTAAAAGATTTAACAACTAATCGAGAAAACTCTGCCAGAGCTGTTTCCAGGGCAGAACATATCTGGGGCTTTTCAGTTACTTAGCAGTGGGAAATATTTCACCTCGCGTGATACCAGGCTGAGCGGCCCTTGCATCACTGCCTGCAGAAATCCTTCGGCTAATCCACGGATTTAGAACTCGAGAAGCAATCCTAAAGAGAAACACAGATTTTAGATGTGGGAAAACAAATTTTAATCTGCCTCCCCAAAAAGTAAAATGTAAGCGCATATATTTTTGCTGCTGTTGTTGCGTAATTTCTGCCAGACCCCCGTGCAGAAATTCCTCCGCGGTTCGGCAGTGCTTGCTGGGTGACGCTCCCTACTCCTGCGGGCTGCAGAGCTGCCTCTGCCTGGTGACTGGGATCACGTTGCCCTCCAGTGGCTGAACTGAAAAATGGGGATAAAAGGTCACTGCAGTATTTTTCTTTTCTGCATTAGAAATGCATCCACGTCTATACACCATTAAATTGCAGTGGAAATGCTGAGAAGTTATGTCATGCTAATTTTTAATATATGAATTTAAAATTATCCGTCCCTCCCTCCCTGTTCCTTGTAGGTATGCAATCTGGAACAATCTTCATCCACAGGAGTTCGTGCTACTCTTTCTCTGGCTGGCCAGGCTTATATAGTGGGGCATGGGAGAATGTTTAATTAGAAGCAAACACAGCATTTTGGTTTGTCCTTATATTTGAAAGTGTGGTCAAACCCCATTTGCACAGATTGCGCAAAGCAATCTCTCAAAAATACATGCCACTGTAACTCATAAGCTCTTCTCAAAAATGCCTTTGGGGTTTTTTCCTAATAGCATGTAACATAAATGCTGATAAACTAATATGTGGCAACAAAGGCACAATATTTTAAAAGATACAAAAATCTAAGAAAGCTCAGTGCCCCTCTGAGATGCCTTGCATCTGATTTTTTTTTTGAACTCAGCATAATGAGGCCTTTTCTGTTTTGAAAGTGAAGCTCCATTCACAAACACCCGTGAGACCTCAACAACAGATCTGACTCATCTCAAACTGAGCACTAAGAAAACGTGATTCACACAACCAGTGCTTACTGGTGAGAGACTTGGTTCAAGTGATATGTAAATCAGATTACAAGCAACCTGCTGAACAAAACCAGTTTAATTCTTAAAATGCCATTTAGTTATCATAATCATAAGAATTTCCTCTTTCACTTTCTGTCTCCCAATTTTTGTAACAAATGAGGCAAGAGTCTCACAACTCCTTTAGTGCACAACCCTAGCTTTATCCCAATATGTATTGAAATAGACTATGACATTGCAGGACAAAAAGTACCTGGTCCTGTAGTTGAACCTGTATCACAGCATAGAGAAATACTCGGTTAAGGTTGAAAAATAAACTTTAATGTCAGAAATTCCTGTTATTTTGGAGCTGGACTTTTGTAACTTTAATGTTCTCTTTACTTCTTACAGGAAAACATATCAAACAAATTTAAAAAAAGAAATTAAATTATACAGAGTCCTCCTGACAGTTGCATGAGATTCAGCTGGGATGAAACCTTTGGACCCACAGCATATGCTTCTGCCTTTTGAGCTAATTAAATAATTGACAGCTGTGGAAGACTGTCCATTTACAAAGGTCATCTGCAATCAGGCAGCAACACAATTAACATCAGCAGTAAGAAGTGATTAGAGATAAAACAGGAAATGTCAGCGCGTGCTTAAACATTGTAGATGTTTTTAAATCAGCTGAGCCAGGTGAAGTCCATCCGAGGCAAATATAAAACTGGCCAAAGCAAGCTTTAATGGTTTCCCCTTGAAAATCATGTGTGAGATTACAAATACAGCATCTACTTTGAAAAGGGATGAGAGAGGGCAAAGATATCAGGGAGTTACAGACTCTTTGTGTTCCAGATAGTGGAAAGTAGTATAGCAAATAATTAAACCTTTAATAGGAGCTCAGAAGATAATAAGTAGAAGGAAAACCAGGGTGGGGGTTTAAGGACAAATGTTGTTAACTCATCTTCCCACCTCCTTTATTTTCTTTAGTAAGGCTTTGATGCTGTTTTAAATGACATTCTCCTGTGCAGGCTGAGAAGTGTTGTGCATTTTGGTGCATGACAAAATAGCTGCAAAAGCAGGTAGAGTGATATATCTAGAGCTATGTTTAGTGGTTATTCCCAGGACTGGCCACCCCAGGCTGAGCATTGTCCTTTCATGACCTGGCTGAAGACATAATGGTGCTTATGAAATCTGGAAATGTCACCAAAATGAGGGCGATGGCAAGCACCATGGCTGAGAGATTAGAGCTAAAAAAAAAAAAAAAAATTATCATTGCAATTTCATAAATGGATTGAAGGAGGAAAGAAACCAGGATTCAACCTGTTAGACAAATGTGCCATTCAGTTCATCAGCAATAACAAACGCCAGATGGAAGAACTACTGAATGGGCAGCAATTCCTCAGGACAGTACATGCAGGCTACAGAAGAGTGAGATTCTCAAATGTGACTCTATGATTGTGTGGAAAAGGGAAAAAACACATGGGGGAAAGGGGCTGTAAACATAGCTGGCCTGTGATTTCATGCTTTCCCTTTCTGTGGCACTTGATAAGGCCTCTTCTGGTGTATGATAGGAGTGGAGGGGGAGTTTTTTTTCTGCCTGAGAAATGTGTAATCACTGCATAATCTGGAGAAGGGAAAGGGACAGGAAAGAGGAAGCTGTAAATTCAGCAGCTGGGGCAGGGGACAGTGAGCAGGAAAAGCAACAGTGACACTCTTGTAGAAGAGGAACTGCAAATATGGAGCCTCTGTCTCTCAGCTCCATGCAGAAGGATTTGAGGAGCCATTTCTCCTCTGCAGTGGTAAGGGATTAAGAGTTCTGGCTGTTCTGCTTTGAAGTAATTTATCAGCTGTGATCTGGCCATTTGCCACTATTCAGGACCCCCTGAGCTGGAACGTGCCTGGCAGGACACACCCTGAGTCAATATACTCTCCTTACTCATTACTTCTCCTTCCTATGTTATTCTTTTGTGTTTTCAGGCAAAGTTGGACGGTGTGATATAATCCTTCCTATTTTGCTTTCTAATTTTCCTACTGCAGTATTTTCTTTGTTTCCTAAGAGGTTCATTTCTTTGCATTGCATAAACTAAACTGAAAATGGATAGAGCAGGTAGACCAACAGATGAAAACTGTTAAATCCCCCAAAGGATTTTTTAAAAGGTGGGGTTTTTTTCAGTTTATTAAAGGCACAGTTTTGTAATGTGCCAAGTGTTTATGAGTCACAGACAGAGAACAAGCCCTGTGGACTTACAGCTGAACCTCAAAGCCAAAGACCAGTTTTGCTTTAGAGAGTGGATCTCTGAGATCTTTTTCTTCCAGGTGTATTCCACAGAAGCAACTAAGCAAACACTGTGAGTTAGGCTTGCATCCCTTGGGAAGCACCATCAGAAATCACTAAACAGACATAATAAATACTAGTGTTAGTCTGCACCACAGTTTTGGCACGTGCTTTCAAGCAGGTGTTTGCAAAGACCTCTTGGGAGACAACAACTGTGCACCTCACAAAGCCCAGCGTAGGAGGATGCCAACAGATGTGCTTCCAAGCTCTGCTTTGTTTTGGGTGCCAATTTCCCATCTACTTTGTCTTCCAGCTTGCTGCCAAGCTTGTACTGGTGGAAATACAAAGCTGATAGGTGTCACAGTGTGTTTGCCCTGCTTTGTTTATCTGTAGAAAATTCAATTCATAATTCCTCAGTTCGCAGTTAGTGCCCACTTTTACATATAGGCAAAGAATAGGTAATGATTGCAAAGTTAATTCTATTTTTCTGTAAAAAGTTCTGCTTCATGTATCCATTTCAATAAAACTATTGGGCTAGATCCCAGATGGCTAAGGTATTCATCTTTCCACCAGGCATTTATCCAAAATTTTACCCTGTGGGTAAAGAGGGAGAAAGGCCAAGTCATCTCACTGCTTTTACATTGAAGCCGTTTACATTTGCTCAGAGATGCCACAAGCAGCTGGGTCTGAGCTGTAACTCTCTGGGTAATACACTCCTTCCTGTAAAAAAACAGGGAAGCCATTTTCCTTGCTGCTTTGTAAAGGCATTGAGTGAAATTAAGCACAAGGCAAACCATTCATTGCTACTTCCCAAGAGTGTGCTTATTTAATCCAGGCTTGGTTTTGGGGGCGAATTAACCAAAAAAGGAATGAGCAGAGCAATGAGTGAGAACCTCACTGACACTGAGGTGGGACTCACTTTGGTGTGAATGAGATTCCAGCTGATCACCCTGGATCCTGAGTCCTCTGAGATGTCATATATTTATTATTTATACCCAAAGACTGACATTCTATAAAATAGAAATGGACAATTAATCACAGACTTCTTTTTTGCAAGCTTTTACAAGCAAAGATCCTCAAATCTTCATCCAGGCTAATAAAGCCCCAGCACCCCCAGATGGAGTTGATTAGTTAGATCTGATGGTTGCCTATAAGGCAGCCCTGTTCAGACTTGCAAAGGAAAAACCAAATGTGGATTAAGGTTTCAGGAATGATAAGCCATTTTTTCTTTTGAATGGTGGAAACAGCTCTGAGGAAATCTGGCAGCATGAAGGTGCAAAGTGCAAATGTTTGGGTTTACTGTTTGTGTATTTTGTGAGAGAGCTAAAAGCCCCTATTTATGTCAGACTGAGAACTAAAGGATAGGAATATCACAGGTGGAGTTTCATGGTTATAGGTGTCTTTAGTTTTATTCAGACTTTGTAAGGAAATAAGGTGGTGGTGCCTGGCCTGGGCATACAAACCTCCTGTAATCAGAGGTTCCCAGTTCTGGCCTAAATTGGGTTTCCCTGAGTAATGTTTGCAATTACAGCTCTAGCTGCAAGAGCTTGGACCAAAGCCTGGGATTCAGCTTTCATGTCAAATCTAGGATTCAGAGAGAAGGGGTTTATGTCAATACTCTGTTCTAGCAGTCAGGGCTGGGGTTTTACTTTCCAACCCCAGCATAAAAATAAAACGTTTATTGATCATGACGCCTTGCAAAATGCTTTTCTGCTGGTGTGTGAAAAGCTATTGCTGATGAAATTGATGAGTTCTTGTTTCTCTGTTCTTCCCTCGTGTGTGTGCACATCTCCTGTCTTGTACCTAGAATTTAAGCTATGTTGGAAATCAGCTGGAGTGGGTTTTGCCTGGTCGTGAGCCCAAGGGGAGGCTTTTGGACTAAGATAACATCAGGAATAATAATAATGGTAAGCAGCCTGATTTCCTTGGCTGATTAAGCTGAAATCTCCTTAGAGACATTCAGGAAGACAATGCAAGATTTTCTCTGGCAGTAGCTGACTTGAGTTTTTTTGACTACTGGTTTCCCCTAAAATGTTTGTCACATTTCCAAGCTGCTCTGTTTCTTTGATATGTTAAGTGCTTTGAAGAGAGAATCCCTCAATTACCAGTATTCCCAAAGCATGGCAATGTAATAAGGAGGGAAAGGGGATTTTTGTCTTCAGACATCACTCAGTATAAAAAGGAAACACTTGTGTTTGTAGGGTTGTCTTCTGGTACAAGATTTTTGAAGTGTTTGTGTGAGATTTACTCTTTTGTAGCTATACTAGTATCACCATTTCGAGCTCTGTTTTGAGAATAATTATAGATAATATGTGGGTTTTGAGATATACCTGGAAGTGAAAGAACACTGATAATTATATCCTCAAAGGATACAAGGAAGGTAATGCGGAACAAGAAATACTCAGTACATGTGATCAAATACTTATCATTCGCATAAATCTCTCATGATTTACTATCCAACGGGCACTAAGATATACCTGATATAGCATGTTTTACTTGGACGTTTTAAAATTAGTGCCTTCCAATTTGACCAAACAGCTTGGATGTAGCGTGGTTCAGAAATTCTCTCTGTTGTTAAGGGTGGGACAAAGCTAGTGCTGTGCCGGTGTTCAACGAAACAATCCTGATCCTCTGGCAATTCATGGGCAGAATCCAACTTATGAGATGCTTCAGACAGCCCAAATCCCTGTCCTAGTGGTGAAGGGGAATGGCTGCTCCCCAGCAGGCTGTGTCCTGTGGGACCCTGGGATGCTGGGAAAAGGAGGCTGGAGAGCCCCAGGGAGAGGCCCTCTGGAGTGGTGTGCTGGCTTTGGCTGGGATAGAGTTAATTTTCTTCACAGCAGTTGGGTTGGGGCTGTGTTTTGGGTTTGTGCTGGACACATGGTTGATAATATAGAGGTATTTTTGTTATTGCTGAGCAGGGCTCACAGAGCCAAGGCCTTTTCTGCTTTTTGTATGGCCGTGTTGGCAAGAGAGTTGGGGGTGACACAGCTGGGACAGGTGACCCTAGCTCACCGAAGGGACATTCCAGACATGTAACATCATAGTGTATAAAGTGGAGAGAAGGAGGACGGGGCAATATTTGGAGTAATGGAGTTTGTCTTCCCAAGTCATCATTACATGTGACAGGGCCTTGCTCTCCTGGAGCTGGCTGAACACCTGCTTGCCCTGGGCAAGCAGTGAATGAATGCCTTGGCTTGCTTTGCTTGTGTGCATGGCTCTTGCTTTTCTTATTAAACTGTCTTTATCTCAACCCACGAGTTTTCCAGCTTTTACCTTTCCGACTGTCTCGGCAGTCCCGCTGGTGGGAGAGAACGGAGCCGCTGTGTGGGGCTGGGCTGATGGCCGGGGTTACATCACGATGGGTGAGGGATGGGGGAACCAGGCGGTGCTCTAGGACAGGACAGGGCACTTGTCCTGCCACCGCTTCTCCTCAGGGACCCCAGTCCACCCACCCCGCCCTTGCCCTTGGCTACGCTCTGCTCGCACGATGGCCAAAATGACAGCCACGCCTGCGAGACGGGGCACTTTGACGGAGGGCTGCGGGGAGACCTGAGGAGAAAGATGCGGGGGCCAGTCGACATCTCCCGTCCCTCTCCCGTAGCCCGGCCGTCCCCAGCGCAGCTTTCCCCTGCAGCCTGCTCGGAACCAGCCCCGGCCCATCCGCGGGCCGTGCAGGAGCTGCGCCAGGCCCCGGGCCGGGGCAGTGCCGGGACCGGCCCCGCCCGAGCCC
>VYZQ01011698.1:479-26450 GCA_013400655.1 Mystacornis crossleyi
TTAATAAAAGAAAAAGTGTTGAAATGACAACTATATTTTAAACTGTGCTTCTTCTCACCCCACACTGACTCTCTGCCTGGTCGTTCTTCAACCCAGCATTCCCAGCAGAGCTGCTGGCAGGAGACAGGCTGTGGTCCACCCGGCCAGGGTCGGCACTGCTGGGCTCCAGGGCTCCCAGGGCCACGGCAGCCAGCCAGCCAGGGCTCCGATTTGGGGCAGCACACGCAAACCCATGGCTCTGATGGATGGGAAGATGGAGAGAACGCTGCCCGTGGCCTCTGGCACTACTTATGATAATGACATGATTCCATTATAGGCTTCATCCTAGGAGCCAGACTGACTGATTTCCTCTCTCTTGCACAAGGCTGGGAGCTCTGAGCCATCATCCTTCTCCACAACAGGCTTTGCCCGCAGCACTGAAGAACTCCATCCAGTGAATTGTTGGGGCTGGAATTCCACGGGCAGCACAGGGGGTGCCACCCCCTGCTCCTCACTCCTTGGGAGCACCACGGAAGCTGCTGGTCTTGGCTCTCACGCAGCAGAAGAAGAGGAGGAGCAGGAAAGGACAAGCTTCCCATAACTCCAGTCTTTGTTGTCAGTGGAAAATCGGTTTTCTTGACCGGCAGCCAGCATCGACGCCGTGCTATTCCAGGGGAGGGGTTCTCCTGATGAATGGGGCTGCTGGAAAGCAGCATTTTCCCTGCTCAGAGTAAGATTACTAACTCCATCAGGCCTGCTGGTCTGCCTTTGGCCGCGGGCAGGAGAATGATTTCTGAAGGGAATAATGCACGCTGGGCACAAAAAATGTTTGGGGCTGAGGAGTTTGTGTTAGAGACACTACAAGACAAATGGGTAAAAAAGGGGTGACAAGAGAGGGGAAAAGCAAATAGGACTTGCCTTGCTTGCAAAGTGAAATTAAGATTAAAAAGGGAAATTATGTGGAAGGTATATAGACTTATTTATGTGTCATAAGAAAGGAAGATAAGGATATGATTTTACTTGAGGTGAAATTGCTAAAAAGGGACAATATCTCTAATTTTAGGAGCTACCAGTGACCCAGAAAGCATTTGTGAAAACCTCCTCACCCAACATGCTAGAAATAATGCACCACCACCCCTCACCCTGGACTCAATCCCAGCTTTTACCCTGCTCCGACATTTCACTCTCATAAATCCAGTTCCTTCTGAAGTCTGAAATATTTCCTCAGCTCTGGAAGCTGCTCATCACTTCTTGCTTGTCCAAATCCAGGTATCCCTGCTCCTGCAGACAGGCAGACACTTTTAGTGTCCTGCATCTTTATTTTGTCTCCGGAGATGAATCTTCTTCTTGTCTCTCCCAGAGAGTTTAGGTCTTCATCTCTCCAATATTCCAAAATACTTCATTTAAGAAAGACCTCAGCAAAATAGAAAAGCTGTTTTCTAAAATCTCTTAAAAGCTTCAGCCCAGTCTATGGCAGAATTATAAAACTGTCATCTTTTTAAAAGGGTTCCACCTTCCATGTTCTACTCCCACAGATTCCTCAGCAGTGAAATTCAAAGGATGATTACTTGCTGCACTAATAAATGTTTCCATTGATATGTTCTGAACTGAACAAGAATGACAAAACTTTTACAAAAGCATTTGCCTACTTCCTCCCGAAACATACAGAAAAAAAAAAAATCCTTCTTTAGCAAAAACTGTGGAAGGAACTCAAATTTATTTAAGGCAAGCAAGTTTCTCTTAGTGCCCGAATAACCCAATCCCTGGATTCAGCAAGTAAAGGATTTGTAGTAGGTCAGAGGGAACCTCAACTTGGAATTTCTCCTGGATTTGTCATGGATGAGGCCGTTGTTTCCCATTTAACTCTTCCAAGAAAGGATTTGCTGCTTGTGGAGCAGGGCTGTAAGAAATGCCTGAGCTCAGTGTTCACAGAGAGGCACCAAGGAAGGCAATGGGCTCAGCCCAGGCTTCAGATGGGATCCAAACAAGAGCTGTAATTACTTGCTCAGAATGTATCCAATATTTAGGAATTTTTTTCAGTTGCCCAGCATGCATTAAGAGCTCNAGACAGGCAGACACTTTTAGTGTCCTGCATCTTTATTTTGTCTCCAGAGATGAATCTTCTTCTTGTCTCTCCCAGAGAGTTTAGGTCTTCATCTCTCCAATATTCCAAAATACTTCATTTAAGAAAGACCTCAGCAAAATAGAAAAGCTGTTTTCTAAAATCTCTTAAAAGCTTCAGCCCAGTCTATGGCAGAATTATAAAACTGTCATCTTTTTAAAAGGGTTCCACCTTCCATGTTCTACTCCCACAGATTCCTCAGCAGTGAAATTCAAAGGATGATTACTTGCTGCACTAATAAATGTTTCCATTGATATGTTCTGAACTGAACAAGAATGACAAAACTTTTACAAAAGCATTTGCCTACTTCCTCCCGAAACATACAGAAAAAAAAAAAAATCCTTCTTTAGCAAAAACTGTGGAAGGAACTCAAATTTATTTAAGGCAAGCAAGTTTCTCTTAGCGCCAGAATAACCCAATCCCTGGATTCAGTAAGTAAAGGATTTGTAGTAGGTCAGAGGGAACCTCAACTTGGAATTTCTCCTGGATTTGTCATGGATGAGGCCGTTGTTTCCCATTTAACTCTTCCAAGAAAGGATTTGCTGCTTGTGGAGCAGGGCTGTAAGAAATGCCTGAGCTCAGTGTTCACAGAGAGGCACCAAGGAAGGCAATGGGCTCAGCCCAGGCTTCAGATGGGATCCAAACAAGAGCTGTAATTACTTGCTCAGAATGTATCCAATATTTAGGAATTTTTTTCAGTTGCCCAGCATGCATTAAGAGCTCTAAAAATTGGAGCCTGGAACTGGCAACATTCATACTGAATATAAAAGGCGTTCTTCTGTGGTTAAACACCACAACAGATTGTTGAGGATTTCTGAGAAATCCTCAGAATTCAAGTCAAGATGAGATGTTTTTCTGGGGGAGAGTTTCTTCTCAGTCCCAGAGGTGTGACGTGGGCAGCAAGAGGCATTTGGTGAGATTCCTCTGACTGCACTAAAAAGGGGGCAGGTTGAGGGGGTTGGGGTGTTCTTCTCTGTCCTAAAATACTGACCATGAAAATCAGACCAAGGGTGGCAGCAAACTGACCTTTATAAGAATTGGGGTTTTTTTCTGTTAATGTTGTGTTTGACCCTCAGCTCAGATAGCGAGCTTAGAACAAAAGGTTTCCTCAAGGTATAAAATGAATATTTCACATGATAAAACTTGTAATATTTTCTTGGTGTCAAAGCGAGTCTGTCTTGCTGATCTGTTCAGGAACTACAGTTAACCAACATTTTCTGGTGTATTCAGATGAAAAACATGACCAGAAAGCAGAGAATGTAAACAACGAAGAAATTGAAGCTTTTTTGTAATTTATTTATTTTTTGATGGTTTGTTTGTTTTTCACTCAAAAATTACACTTACAGTGCAAGGTAATTCACTGTTTTTAGTGCCTGCAATAATGTGATCAATATACACAACGAGGAAATTTTTCACTTTACAGGCAAAAACGATTTGTGTGTAATTTTTTTTCATTTCTCTACTCATACTCTACTCTTTACTCATACAGTAGCTCCATAAAAGCTGCAAATAGAAGTTACTGGTTTTATAATTTCCTAAAAGGAAAGGAAAATTGTGAGAGAAAACTTTAAAACCTGACAACTAAGCTGGAAAATCCCCTATAAGAAAGCAATTCCCAAATACTAATTTAGGCACACTGGTGATGTGTAAAGTCTTTAAAAACCATGGAGATCTGTTTAACCTCATGCCCTTGACTGGCAAATTGCATTAAATTTCAGTGAAGTTACAGAAGTCTCTTCCTACCTTCATTCTTCACATTTGTTTTTGATTAAAAAACGGCATCTGCCAGAACGTGTCCGAGAGGAAAGGCAAGTTTGGATCCGGGAGAGAAAGAGGAGGACGCTGGAAAGCAGAAGGGCTATACAAAAATGTATTTATCTGGGTTCTACTGATAACTGTGGACTTAAAAGTATTTTAAAAAATCCTTGCATTGAGTATGTGTTACAAAGCCCTGGTCATTCAGCCGCTGGCAATCCCTTGTTTCGGGCATCCCCCAAATATTCTTTTTTTTAAAATTTCTGCTGCTGTGTTAATTTTGCTCTCTGTTTACCCGGGACCTTCAGTAGGATCTCGCAAGCTGGCTGAGCTCTTTGCTTTTCTACAGCCTGAGAGGAATCCCAGTTGATGGGGCTGTACAAAAGATTCAGCAGAGTGGTGGCTGAAGAAGAGTCCTCAGGTCGCTTGCACTAAATTCCCGGAGTCTGTAACCAAAGCAGCTATTGCTGTATCTGGGAACAGCCACCTCACTGCCAAGGCTGTCTGTCTTGTCTAGATTTTGAGGACAATGAGTCCTTCTCACTAATAGCTCTATCTGGTATCTTAATTGGCAAGTAAATGAATAAAAGATGTGTTTATTGCTGTGCAATGAGCTTGTTTGTTTTCCCTGCTGTCGTTTGGAGAGGGGAAGGGGACGAGTCTTTGAATTCACTTGTATCCCTCCTGCAACTGAGAAGTCATCACTTTTTAAGAATCAAGTTTTCTGTCTGTGTATTTGCTCAGAATGGAGGCCAAAAGTACGGAAAACTGGAGTTGTCACAGTAAGGTCAAATGCGGTGTGACAGTGTTTCTCCAAGTTATTCAATTTATCCAGTTCTGTACCTAAGTGACCTAACATCAAAAGGCAAAGAACACGGACTCTTTCTCATTATGATTTCAAAATTTACCTCTTTCTAACAAAAATAGTTGTCGCATCTGGTCCAAATTTGGGGAAATCATTGCTTTCGTTTCAGTTTCTACCAAATCTGGTTGTTTTAGGGCAACGTTCCCTTAAGAGGCCGCACGAAACCAACAGGAGCAGCAGCAGCCTGAGCGGCTTAGTTTTTATTTATTTCTTTCCCAACAATTATTTCATTATGGAGCACCGTCTCCACTCCTAATAAATAACCCTCGTTGCTCGTCCTGTCTATAACACATGACAGAGCATCACTGTCAAGGCCTGTTGTAATTCCCAGCGAGTCGCCCCCAGCTACTCAGCAGAGCAGAGTCGTTTGCAGATGAAGGACATTTGTCTGAATGACACATTTCTGAGCGAGAACTGCTTTGTTTTTGCAGAGAGTTTGGCCGCTGGAAAGTAAACAATCTCGCCGTGGAAAGAAGAAATTTCCTCGGCTCCCCGCTGCCGCTCGCCCCCGAATTCTTCCGTAACATAAGGCTGCTGGGACGGCGCCCGACCCTCCAACAGATCACAGAAAACCTGATCAAGAAATATGGGACGCATTTCCTGCTCTCAGCTACCCTGGGAGGTAGGGTGAATTCTTGGAAATATCGGGGATGAGCTAAAAGTGTTGGTCACAACTGTTTCCCTGTAGAGCTGATCCTCCTGCAAGCTGCTGGGATGGGCGGCTCTTTCTGTGGGTCAGGTTTTGTCTACAAGCCTTGAGACTCCTTCTCCTGTTTACTTGGGGCTCTTTATACCTTTTTTTTGTGCACAAAAAGGGAAGAAATCCAGTTTCTAAGACTGAGGTGCTCTACCTGAGCTCCTGCTGAGCTGCTCCTAGTCTTTTGGGGATCTTTCTCTGTGCTGAGGGCATTAAGGAAAGTGACATTTATTTTCTGTAACAATTTAAGTAATACCAGGTTACAAAAGTATCTGGGTGCATTGTAGTCCCGCAGAAACGGAGCCAGAAAACCGGTAAAAAGTACTTCCAACAGATCTTTTAATTTATGAGACTTTTAAACTGCTTTGTCTGTTGGAAAATCCCTATATTGCCACTCTGCCCTTTTTAGAATTAGTCTTCACTTAACCAGTGGAACTGCATTTTCAAAATGGGAAGATGAGGCTTTGCCATGTGATTGCCATTAACTTAATGGAATCTGCATCTTTCAGTCCCCACAGACTAATCTGGAAAGGGTAGCCCCACGGATAATTGGGATCCAGTCACCAGATGGATTGAAGAAATCCAGTGAAGAGGCCTAATGTTCAAAGGAGAGCATAAATTGTCCCAAATGAAAGATAATTAGTACCTGTGATTACCCATCCAGGCATTACTGAATGAACTGACATTTTAGAAATGCAGCTCTATCCCATCGTGGGTGATAACATTAAAGATAATTCTGGTGATTGAGTGTCCTTCCAGCAGGACAGGCTTGTCGAAATCCTCTATTCACCTGAGGAATGGTTCTCTTTAATACATTTCATAACTGAATCTTAACCATTTATAAAGGAAATGAGAGCATTCCCAGTCTCTCTTGGCTGATAGCTGAGGCCTGTAACAACCCAAACGGCTCACAGAGGCTTCCTTTGGAAGGAGCCCATCCTAGAAACAAGAGGAATTTCTGTCTTGCTGCAGTTATTTCAAGAAATAAAGAGCTAATTTCTGTCATTATTTCGGGAACTAATACCTCTACGGCGTTACCATTAGAATTTTAAGGACAATTTAAGTGTTTTGACCAGCAATTTATAACAAAAATCCCCGAATTTCTTTGAATTACTTTGAATATTTTTGCATGCAAATAGACACTATTTATAAATGACTGATTTCTTGAGTGCAGAACACAAGGCACATTTGAATAGAAAAACTAAATGCTGAAGAGAAAGAAAATGTTTCTTAAAATACAGAGCATTATAATTAAAGCTTTGGCTGCGGCGTGTACCCAAGGATTATCCAGTGGTAAAAATTACTTTACAGCATTGCTACCTGCCTGCTAATTATTGACTGATGTAAGTAGCAGCACCTCCTCAGCCACGTGATAAAGTTCATTGCCAAGGTGAGATTGGATCTTTGCATTCCAAGCAGGAGCATCACAGAGATCACAAAAGAGCCACGGGGCTGACCCCTTTCAGGAGGTCTGGACCTGAGTAAAACTAAAACTTGGTGGTATTTCCCATGAAGACATTTGAAAATTCTAGCTTAGGCTTTCAACATTCTCCCCAAAAACGCAGTAGCTGCCACAGCCTTGCCCAAATTTTCACCCAGAGGGAGACAGTGTTGACTTCCGGGCTCTGTCGCTGCTTAATGAAGTCAAAGGGAGTTTTTGTATTAACTTGGGGCTTGATTTAGGTCCCTCGTCTCAGTTTTTAGGCATGATTTAAGGCACACCTGCTGCCTTCCATTATCACTGGATGGGTGCTGAATACTTGGTAAAATTGGTTCAATTACAATAATTACAGGGAATTAGTAATTTCTAAGGAAGCTTTGATGAGGTAGCTAATAAACCCATACTTTCCTGGATGGTGTTAGTTCTCATTTTGGGGCTGGATTGAATGGGGATTCCCACAGATGCTTGTCCACACTTTATTAACATGTAATTAGATTTTTTATTATTATTATTTTTATAATCTATTAGTACTTTCCCTTTAATTACAAGTTGTTTTATTGTGAGAGCTTGTCACTTATGCAGCTCGTTAAAAGCAGAAGACCAAAAGGAGTGTGCACAGTGCTTTTATTTAATGAATCCCCAATCATCTGTATTCATGGACAGAAAGGAAAACTTGGCAAAAGAACGATGCTGTGATAAGATTTGTGTGCCTCTGTGACCATTTGGTTTCCATAAAGATCCCTTTTTGAGCATAAAGGGAACTCTTGCACGTGGCTGTTTGTGATGCATTCCCCAGTCTTTATCCACAAACGCAGAAATACTCTCCTCAAGGGCGTTCAGAAATGAGAACCCGGGGAAAAACAGTCTCTATTTCTTGTTGCCGCGGGATAATGTGGGAAGTGACATTCCTCACTGCTTGTGTTCCTCGTGGAAATTTTACCTCCTTGTGGAACAAGCCCAGAGTCCATAACGAGCAGCTCCAAGCTGCGTGGTGGAAGGGCCCTGCGTGACCCAGCAGGGCGAGCAGCCGGTGTTACTTTCCCTCCTTTCGTTTGGCATTTATGCTTTCCCCTTCTGCCTGCACACAGTATCATGCAGTGAGGGTCCAGCTTGCTGGAACTATGCTTTAATGGCTTGCAAAAAACGGAGCACAGCAGTGAGCTTCAGAGCCGGGGGGTGGTGAGGATCCTGGGGTACCACCGCGCGGTGAGCGGAAAACCAAATCCCTCCCGCGCTCAAGACATTCACTGTGGGAAGGTCTCCGCAACCTTCCCTGGCAGACAGCTTTGCCTGTAGAAATAATCAGGAAATTATATTGGTAGATGTTCAGAGATGTTTTACTTCTCCCAGCCGCCTCGCTGGGGGTTCAGGTGCAGATTGAGAGAGCTCTCTCTTGAGCCATGTGAACACCCACCTAAGTACAGCATTCTCAGGGCGGGGGACATTTGAAATGGCCAGTGAGGAACAGGATTTAGGCACAATAACATCAGGGTGTAACCTCACCCACGCTTTCACTCCCAAGGCCCAGCCCTCCAGGGGGGAAACCTCCAGGATTCACTTTAACGCTGTTCCTACAGAAAAGGCCGTTTAGGAGTTGACAATGAGGATAATTAGCGCGCCACAGTGAGATGACAGGCTCTTGTTCCCGGCGTTTAGGTGAAGTGAGCCTGATTTGGGAGCTTTGCAAGACGAGGATAGCGGGCTTTGCAAGTCCTCCTCGCACCTGGAAACGCGGCAGCTGCTCTGAATAAACCGATTTGCAGGACAAGGACAAAGCTTCCTATGAAACGAGAACCTCGTTAGGCAACGAGGTCACCCGAGATGTTCCAGGCCGGTTTATTTTTGCTGCTGCTGTCAGTCATCTTTGCTCAAGGTGCTCATTACCAGACCATCAATCCATGCAGCTCTCTGGGTCAGGAAGCAGCCCTTGATGTGGCTGCAGGCTCTGTGAATCAGAAGGAAAAGAGGCAGTTTTGTCTTTAAAGCAGACAGTCTTAACAGGTGTGGGCAGATCCGCTTGACCCCTGTGTTGGTCACACCTTCGCTGTTCCGTGAGTGCCAGCTCCAGTCCCTCATCAATATTCCCCTGGAGCTGCCTGTTATTCTGGCTGCAGAGATGGGGGAAATCGCCGGGTGGTGTAAAACAGTGAATCTCAATGAATTCCGAAGGATTTATTAGCACTTACACTAACTGCTGATACGACCTTTGCTTTCCGTAATGCTCTCTCAAGGTAAGATACAAACTATTGGCAGGCAAGGGAAGGAGGGGAAAGTCTCAAATGACTGATGCGAGAAAGAAACTTGAAAATTTTGCATCAGACTTGCTAACACCAGTCACAGCCCCCCTCCAGGTATGTAAATTCCCCAGCATTTAAGGTTACGCAAGCTAAGGGGAGGGGAAAAAAAAGCACAAAATATATTAACTTTCTTTCCTCTCCCGTCTACTTAATGGAGAAAAAAATTAAATCTTTAAACAGATGGTCTGTGTAGAATTAACGTGCACTGTTATTCACTTGAACCATGGAAATGATACCACATCTGGCCTGACACTAATTTATATCGTTTTTGAGCCTGTGCATTTCCATCAGCATCTGCTTAAGTTTGGGAAAATGACCAGATAAAACCCTAATGGTACCTCTGGTGATCCAGGCAGGAACAGATTTTTCCACTAGCTAGTAGTAGCTGATATATTTATTTAGGTGTAGTTATTTAGGTAGTGGCTGAGGTATTTTATTTAATCAGAAACCTTTGAGGAGTTCGCAGGCCGAAGACCTTTAGTCCTGTGAAAGATGCATTTATGTGGATGAAGAGAGAGCTCTGAGGGTTATGTTCAGCTGCAGCTGCCTTTGAGTGTTGTCCTTTTACTCCTGTTCCCTCTCTTTCTGACATGAAGTGATGGGAATTGCTTGGATCTCTGCCTTTTCCTACCACTTCCCAGTCTACAGATGAAAATATCAAACACCGAGGCATATAATCCCTTCATTATGCCAAAGATGTGGGTGCAGGCAAACCATCTCCCAATAACTGAGGCAGAAAATAGCACTAAGTATTTAAATCGTATGAATATGTATTGTGATGTATGACAAAATATATTTACTCCTTCAATAGATGGTTATATTTAGTTACAGTTGTTACAGCATTACTCCAATTCCACCATGTTGATGGAGATTTGCATTTTAAATTTAAATAATTCCTGAATGTGTTCTTAAGACGAACACAAAATTAATTTCTAATTTCTGAATGTCACTTACAAGCCATCACTTAGGAGCCTGACATCTAAATGGCCACAGACAGATTGTATGTCTGGGTAAATCATATTTTTTTTAAAGAAACCAGCACGTATTTCTTAACTTGGAAACTAGTTTAACTTAAAAATCATGGACAGTGCATTCCTATAAGCCTAGGAAGAGTTAAAAACTGAGGTTAAGTTATGAACTTGCACATTCCTGGGCTGCTGGGGACATTGTTGGGTACTGTGCCAAGGTCAGTGAAGGGTGTGAATGTCCCCTACCCCTGCAGAGATTGTCAGTGGCAGCCTCCACATGGCAACAAAACATCCCTGGAGTGACCCTGCCAGTTTCTTGAACCACCCACTGGGCTACGAGGCGCTGTTTTGGGAGCAGAACTGAGTGTTTTAATTCTATTTCCTTTAAACCTGAGAAAGTGAAGCCGGCTGTCTCTTGAATTTTGGGGAGGGAGAGCGAATGCTGCGTTCAGAGCTTGTGAAAAGCACAGCTGGGAGGGTTCGATGCTGAATAATCATGTTTTCTAAGTGTTCGCTGTCATTACTTCTTTTCAGTTCTTAAAATTGATAACCTTAAATAGTTTCCCAAATCACACTTGTTTTCAGCTGACGCTTGGATGTCTTCTTAGCCCGTTTTATGGTAGCCAGTGAAAAACAAGGTTCGTCCATGTATTCAGTGTGGCAAAAGAGTCTCTTTTGGCACGGGTTTTGTTTTCACCAAAAGAGCTTAAAGTTCAGATTCTTTCCCAAATCAGGGTCGGCGGTGTGACTTCCCAAACCCTGGAGTTCCGGGTGCCAAAGTCCTGCAGGGACACGGGTGCCAAAGCACCAGTGCATGGGGGAATCCCCTTTTCCTAGGGAGGGCTCAATCAGCTCGGACAGATGGAAAAACTCCGTGCAAGGTTCCTTTCCTGAGATGCTCTCATCAAACAGCACGGCACACAGCCCTGTCCTTTTTCAAGGTTTTTCTGTTTGTTTTTGAAATGGGAGTTCTTATTGCAGTTCTGCTGGCTGCTCCTGGACAGCAGGGAATGGGAAAATGCCTGAGTTGGGGCTTTTTTTTCTTCTTTTTTTTTTTTTTCTTTTCTTTTATGTGAACAAAATTTATCAAACTCTCTTTTAATAATAAAACTTAGCAGAATTCTGTTGAAGTAGAAGGAGCCCCACCGCCTTTACTTATGACTAATACAGATCAATCAGGACTGTTTAAATGAGAACAAGGTGCCGTGGGTGCCCTGTGGAGAAGGTTTCCTACAGAGACAGGCTGGGAGAGCTGGGATTGTTCATCCTGGAGAAGAGGAGGCTCCAGGGAGACCATATTGTGACATTCCAGACCTTAAGGGGGCTTATAAAAAAGAGGAACAGTGACTTTTTACATGGGCAGGTAGTGATGGGACGAGGGAGAAGGGTTTTGAATTAAAAGAGAAGAAACGTAGATTGGATGTTAGGAGGATCTCAACATCACCCTCAGCTCCCTGTGAGGGTGGGGAGGCCCTGGCACAGGGTGCCCAGAGAAGCTGTGGCTGCCCCTGGATCCCTGGGAGTGTCCAAGGCCAGGTTGGACGGGGCTTGGAGCACCCTGGAATAGTGGAAGGTGTCCCTGCCTACGGCCTGGATAGAAATGGATGATCTTTAAAGGTCCCTTCCAAACCAAACCAGTCTATGAATCTGTGATTCTGTGATAACGAAACAAAAAGAACTTCAAAAAAAAAAAAAAATCCCAGATATTTTCTGCAGCTTTAAGCCCTTGTTTTCTTTGCTCTTACAATTCATTATCTTTACAGTGGAAAGGTGGTTGACCTTGCAGAAGCCGCTTTAATCTAAATAAACCAGCTGAGACCTCTGGAAAAGGGGAAAACATGCAGAGAAAGCTCCTGGTGAAATTTTCCATCTCATTTGTGCAGCCTGGACTGGTCGCGGGCACAATATTCACCCCCTGAGTTCTGATATTGTCTTCTCTGATACCACAGAACCATGGAATGGTCTGGGCTGGAAGGCCAATCCTTGGACTGGGTTGCTCCAAGCCCTGTCCAGCCTGGCCTTGGACACTGCCAGGGATCCAGGGGCAGCCACAGCTTCTCTGGGCACCCTGTGCCAGGGCCTCCCCACCTTCACAGGGAGAATTTCTTCCTAATATTTGTTCTACACCATGCCTTTGCAGCTCCACAAAGAGCTGCACAAAGCCCACAGCCCCTGGCACAAATCTCAGCCCTCTCCATTGCTGCTCATCCCAGAAACCTCTTCCATCCTGGCTGGAGTCACAGGGCAGGTTGTGACGAGCCAGATTTTATTGCACGGGCACAGCTGAATGCCAGCAAAGCTGGAACCTAGAGCAGGTTCTGAGGGCAGATTTCCCTCAGAGGACAGGTCTGAGGAATTTGCTGAGCTTCCCCAGTTCCCTCCTCATGCCAGTTGTGAACCTTTGTTGACTTATTACAGCAGAAAGATGAAATAACTGGGTGGGGGAATCCTGGTACTTATGGAGGCTGCGTTAATTCCCGCTTCTTTGGAGCTTCAGGTGATTAATCCCCACTTTGGTGATTTCCTGCACGAAATAATGACCCATTAGGAAACTGTAGGAGGAGAAGGGTGAATGTAGTGGTGGAAACTGAGGTAAGCTCCAGCTGGAACAGCCACGTCTCCCTTCCAGGACAAAAGGAACATACTGGACAAGCCCTGCAGGTCTAATTAGATAAAAAAGCTCCGGTGTAATGCCAGTTTTGCCTGCGTAAGGCCTGAAGGGCTTGACTGCCCTCTGAATTTCTGAGAGATTTGGAAACACATAACGTACGTGGTGGGGGGAAAAGGGGGTGTGCTCACGTTAACCAAATTTTGCGAGCCAAAATTTGCCAGCAGATGTGATCCCCTGCACGGAGGCGCACATTCCTCGCCTCGCATTGCTCACCACTAAGGTTAGCTCCCTTTCAAGATGATGTCATGTTTTCATCCTGGATTTTATCCTTCTACAGCTAGGACTTTTTGGCACGTAGGCCCAGCTGAAGTTGGCAATCCCATCCTCGGCATGGGCACAGAGCCACTGCAGCAGATGGGTGAGCAGTGAAAGTAGCATGAGTGGCAAGTCAGACCTTAGCAGGGTAAATCCTTTCCAGGAACTAGGAAAAGGCACTCAGTGGAGCTGCTCAGCACCCAAAATCCAGGTGTAATGACATTATTAACCAATTGTCGAGCTGGATGCTGTAGAATGCAGGTTACAAAACACAGGCTCAGACAGTGGGGAAAGTGCTTTATTTTGGACATAAATTCCACAGAAGAAATGGGTCCAGAAATTACTTTTCCAGTTTGTTCTATGACGTAAAGAGTTTTGCCTAAATGCTTTACTAACTGAATGAATTCTTGCTTAGCCTGAAACACAGGAAAATATATCCATGAACTAGACAATAAACGTGGAAATTTTGACAGTATCAGTAGGTCTGTTCTGGAAATGCTCCTAAGAACTCACTCAGTTAAGCAAGTCAGATTTTTGGTTTTCAATAATCTTACAGAAATTAAAATTTCTGGATTCAGTAGTATTTATCCATGTCTCTATAAAGAGCCAGGAGGTGAGAAATCCATGATAGAAGGTGTCGGAGCTTCTACTTTCTTTTGGAAAAACACCGGCTTCCTGAAACCCCCACACTTTTCAGCTGTAGAAATCTGGTTTAAGGCCACTGTCCTACCGGATTCCAGGCACTGCTGAATTGACGAGAAAACACGTGGTTGCTCCCCACAAGGTGGAACAAGGCACTTTTTTTTCTGAAATCAGCTATGATAGGTGTTATAAGAGAAGCAAACAAACAAACCAACCCCTCAGGTATTACACTGGCTTCATTTTCTTTTGTGCTAACACTGGACACTATAGAACGAATGCATTAAGTGACCTTGGAAATAAACACGTTGTTTTGTATGTGCTTCGAGTCGGATGTCTGCAAAATCTCTCTGTGCCCTCAGACATTGCTGATGCCTGCCGGGCCTTCTGTCTCCCTGCCCAGGAGAGGAGTCACTCACGATTTTTGTGGACAAACGGAAGCTGAGCAAGAGGTCGGAAGGAAGCGACCCCAGCACCAACAGCTCTGCGGTGACGCTGGAGACCCTGCACCAGCTGGCAGCCTCCTACTTCATCGACAGGGACAGCACCCTGCGCCGGCTGCACCACATCCAGATCGCCTCCACCGCCATCAAGGTAGGGAGAGCCCCGGGACACAGCTCCAGGACAGGTCCCAGCCTCACCAGCGGCTCCTCAGGGGAAATGGGGTTGGACTCGTAACTGTTAGCAAAATAATCGGGTTTATTGTCTTTTTTACCCGGGTCAAGTCATTCAATTTGTAATGAAGATGCTACTGTGGAAGAGGGCCTAAAGATGTACTGGAGGTGTTAGTGATGAATGATGCATAATTTGACTGATACAGGAGTGTTTATAGGAGTGTTTGGTCATTGAGACAACCTGACGTACACGTGTGGTCAGTAACTCCATTTACAGACAGATTTCTATTTCTCATACTTCTTTTTCTTTACATTTTTCTTCTTTTTTCTTCTTTTTTTCTGTTTTTTCTTTTTTTTTTTTCTTTTTTGTTTTATTGGGTTTTTTTAATATTGTTATTGTACTCCTGTGCCCAATTTTTCTTTTTTTTTTGTATTTAAATGACCTTTGGAAGGGTTTGGAGCTCTTGGCTCCACAGTTTTATGGAGAGGTATTTTATTTCCAGTTAGGAACTAGTTTTAGCACAGTTTGTCAGTCAGAGCACCCTCTGTGCTGACTGCTGCAGGTCACTCCTAGCACTGGAGGATGCTTGGCCAGGATCAGTGCCCCAGGTAGGACATGAAGCAGCAGCTGTCCTCCTGAGGAGATCTCTAGTCTTGTGTTACTCATTTGAAATATCCTCTCCCACTTCATTTCCAGCGCTGAAAGGCAAATAAAATTGTAACTTGGGGTTGAATGCGCAGTAATTACGGAGCTCTGAATGCAAGATGTGATTTAGGATCTGTTCTGCTCATTGGATCTTTTCACTGGTAACCAAAATCTTCACTAAAGACACCTGAAACCAGACGCAGTGCCCGCCTGCCTTAGCTGTTACACAAATAAATATAAATTTACTTCCTTGCAAGTGCCTTTACTGGGAGAAGGATCCAACCAGGACCTGCGGCTCCACAGCACGTGTTCAGTGTGGCTGCTGGTTTGTGGAGGATATTCCCACAGTCCCATCCCTCCCGGAATGGTGACGTGGCAGCTCAGCCCAGCTCAGGGCTGGTCACCCGCTGGTGCCAGAGGGTGTTTGGCTCTTCAGGCAGCACAGCTGAGAGTGCAGCAGGGCAGAGCCAGGGTTGGGTTGAGGCTGCCCATCTTCATCACCCGGTCTTGGAAGTAGGGCTGGGGATGGGGATTGGATTCTTCCCCCAGGCAGGTGGTGATAGACAAGGGGAAATGGCCTCAGGTCATTCCAGGGTAGGTTCAGGATGGATTTTAGGAAAACTTTCTGCACTTAAAGAGTGGTGAGGCATTGGAAAGGGCTCTCCAGGGCAGTGGTGGAGTCCCCAACCTTGGAGGTGTTGAGAAGTGAGCAACTGAAGTGTGGGTTGGTCGACAGAGTGGTTCGAAGCTTGATGCTCTTGGAGGTCTTTTTGACCTTAATGGTTCAATAATTCCGTGATTCTTGCTGCAGACCACAGTGTCACCCTTCCCTCTGATCTGAGTTACCTTCACAGCCTGACTGTTCATCCTGCAGATGTACAGCAACCTTTAAAACCTTTACAACCTTTAAAACCTTTAAAACCAGGCTCCTTCCACATGCAGAAATTCCTTCTGTGCAAAGACAACTGATGGCTGCAACCAGTGGTAACTCAAGTGACAGAACATAAAAATGCAGAGACAAAACCCAGCCTGGAGGAAATTTGCCCTTTCTAGTTGGTGAAATATTTTTAAGAAAATTTGTGTTGCAAAGTAAAATTCAACCCTGCCCACCCGCAGTTTACTGAATGAACCTCTCTGCATGCCCAAGGATTTTGACAAACACTACAAATGAAAGATTTCTCTCCAGCCCCCTGCTGAGGTGGATGCAAACCAAGCGTTAGTCCAACAGCAAATCTGATTTGGTTAATTGGTGGCAGGAACCTCCAGGAAATGGTTCTCACATCAGATACACCAGTGCTGATAAATGAAACCCTGGCTTCTTCCACTGCTTTCATTGAGAAGCCAGGAACATTTGCATGACGAATTTCCACTGTCAGAATATTTAATTGAACAAAAAAACCTCTTTCTGTTGAAAAGCAGGAGCACAAAAACAGCCAAGGAAGGCATTTATTTTTGTTCTACACGCGCAGGTTTTTGAAAGACTGCTGTTTTTAAATTGGAAAACCATCAAGTAAAGTTTTAGATCCAGGGTGTAAGTAGCACATTTGAAGATTATTCATTAAAACATATATACTGACATCTGAGTTAGGCTACTTCCCATACAGCTGCTGAACCAGATCCCTGTGTCCCAACCTGAGGGTTGATTTGGGAGGAGTGACACCCTGAAGGACCTGGGGACCAGGGTGACCATCAGACCCTCCCATCCTTGTGCTGCTGCAGGGAGGAGTGACCCCAGTGCTTGTAGCACCACAGACTCCTGAGCAGCTTTGTCAGTCCCAAAACAGCAGGAAAAAAACCAAAAACTCCCCAACATAATTTTTAGTGTTAGAGAATTAAGGCATTACTTTATTCTGGACAGGATGTGCAACAGGAATAATTTCATCCACGCGTTGTTTGGGTTGTGCAGAGAAAATCCTTCCATCACACATGGTCCTTTCCTAGATTTTTCACATCCTTAAACAGACAGAACCCAGAGAAATTCACTGGTTTGATGTTCATTGGTCCCAAATTATACAATTCTTACATTTTACATCTTCTGTGCTGCTCCTTGTCTGTAGATGTTAAGCTCACCAGGTCTTGCCCAGGGAATGGAGTCTTTTGAAAAGAAACTTTAATTCCTTTCCCCTGGGCAAAGATGAACAACCCACTGACCAAAGTTAGTTAATAATTGTAGAATTTGTATCATTTCCAACACCAGCACCTCTTGTGTCTGGCTTGCTCACCTCAGCTCTGCTCAAAGCCTTCCTCTGCACGAGGGATTTGCCAAAGGAGCCCAAGGAAAGGTCTTGCAGCTTGGCATAACTCCCTTTTGACCAGCATCAAAGAAATCCAAGGTAAAGTTATTGCAACAGGTTGAAAAATCCCTAAAATTCGAAAGTAATATTAGAAGTTTTCCCAGTGATGCACAATCATTTTTTAATTGCTGACTAAGTAGCAACAACAACAAAAAAAATCACGTTCAGGACCTAGTTAGTATTTGATGCTATCATTTTAAATTATTTTGGACGGCTTTTTCACGTGCAGTGTTCTAGGCTCTACCACGTTAACAGAGTTGTTTATATTTTAGGAAGAGAGGGCTGAGAGCATCAAAAATGCTTCATATTACCCATGCTCTTACTAGGAAGAACACGACTACCCCGTTGGGAATGCACATCTGGATAAACCAACCTCACCGAAATATTACATGGAACAGAAAAGACTTAAAACACAAACCAAAAGCCCCGACATCTGCAGTTAAATCAGAGCAGGAATGAAATCTGCCACTCCAGTTCCCAGAGCTTGGGACTTCCAAATGAACAGGAATAATTTGCTTTGCCACTTGACTTATTGTTCGTCACATTTCCTGTGACGAGGGGCAAATCTGAAACTGCAGCAGGAGTTGGGAAAAAAAAAATAGCACGACTGCTTGCACAGCAACATATTTTCTCATTGAAGTGTTCAGAGACGTCTATCTTGATGGCTGGGACACCTCTAAAATACTATTTGAGAAGAGAAATTACAAATGCAATTTCTTTCCTTCGAAATCACCCCCTCCTCCCCCCCAAACAAAGCCATATGTGTTCCTTCTTTTCTTCCCCCAAATAAGTATAAGCATCCCTTTTCAGGTCAGACTACATCACCTCTTTTTTTCTCTATTTCTATGGAAAAAAAAAAAATTGCAGATTTTCTCCTAAAAGAAAAGATAATTTTTATAAACATGTTGTGCATCTTCTAAACAAACAACTACATTAATTCTGTGTCCTTTCTTGTCACTTTTTGTTTCTCCTATTACCTGTGACATAATTATCCTTAAAAGTAGCACTGAGGCTGCTGCTGATGGGGGCTTTGCATTAATCATGCAGACAACACACTGTTTATTCCACATTAAAAGAGGTAACATCATCCCGTGGCAGCATTTTCTGACTGGAAATCAAAATATCCATGGGAAGAGCCCATAGCTTGTATCAATATTTCATTTATTCCAAAGTCCCTGACACATGCATCCTTTCAATATGATTTTAACACATGGAATTCAGTGCAAGTGCTAAGGCTCAGATGCTAAATCAAGAGTTTGGAGCCTCCGGGGCCTCAGTGGAACCTCACCAGGTGCCTGAGGGCTGTGTCTCATCTGCATAACATTTACATGAACATACAGCCTGTTGTGTTTGAAATATCACGCCTCCAACATCACTTCCTCGGCACGCTCATTTTGGAGGCCTTTTCCTAGGAAAATCTCTCTCCAGCTGCTGGTGCTTCTCCTTATTAACAACCTATTAGGGTGACGGGGTGTGCTCTGCTCTGGTCTAACAAAATCCTGCCCGGCCCTGGGAGCAGAATACAGAGAAACGCAGCAGATTTTCCCTTTCCCAGGTGGTTTTGTTAATGAGCAATGCTCTGAGCCCTCACGCCGGCGATGTCGTGCTCCTCTCAGACCTCCACGACTGCCACAAGCTGTTAATTCCAGCACTATCCCCAAGAATCTTCTGCAGTAAGCCCAAACAATGGTGCAGGACACGTGAAAACCACCTTGGCCGCATGGTAAATCAAATATTCCTGAATAGTCTCACCGCATTCTGCAAAGTTAGAGACAGGGTTATGCTACAGCACTGCCATCAGCGGAGGGAGGCTGATCCACAGCTGCCTCTTGGAGGGCATCGTCTTCCATCCCAGAATATTCCTCCTTTTGTGGGAGCTGAGCCAGGTGAATACAGCAGAGGTGTCATTGTGGAGTCCAAACCCTGCCGGGACGGCCACAGTGCAACAAAGGAACAGGAGGCGACAGAAGAACAGATGCATAAATTGAATTTTCCACCAGCTATTTACAGCTATTTACAGCCCATTTATTCCATCTGAGTGAGAAAGAATAAACATCCCTGAGAATGTGCCCTGTAATTCCAATTAAATTTTATTGTGCAATTTGCTTTTTACTTTCCCCAAACCACTTTTTTTTTTTTCCTTTGCTACGAGAGATTTAAGCATTTTGTTTTATCTGAGAAGTTTAGATTACAAAGAACAGGGCTCAATTGTGATGGTAACTATATCTGATTATCTATAATTAACCCGTGAATGACTCATGGAGGGCTGTTAGAGAGGAAACTTAAGTGCAACGCAATTAGTTTCTCACTCAAGACTCAGATTGAAACACAGACCCTTTTTTTTTTTTTTTTTTGTTGTGTTGCCCTTTTTCCTTTGTTTTGTCTGAAAAAGCTTGCTTGGTTCAATTTTTTCTTTTCTTTCACACCTCCTATTTGAATGTGTTTTTCCGTGCATTCAAGTGATTGCCGTAATCAAACACAGAAATGCTGGAATGCAATAAAGCCCTGAGCTTTTGTCAGATTTCTGGCAAATTCTAAATCTCAGCAGTTTGCAGAGTTTTGTACAAACAGCCAATTTTTTGGGAAGCTATTGAAATCCAGATCTCGAACCCTTCTTGCCCTCACTTTGTCCATTCAGTTTGTGGGCAGAATTTAGGACTGCACAGCTGAGAAACCTTGTAAAGGACCAAAGACTGGGAAAAAAATTTGCCCAGCAACAGCCTTAAAGTGTAAAATCACACTTAGAAACATTGTTTTGGAAAGTCCCGTGATAGCAGGTTTTTACTGATTTCATTGAAGAAATGAAATGTAAACGTAAATTTAATTGCGGCGATCTACAAAATTAAGGAATTTTGATCCTTACAAAAAATTTGGGGTTTCCCCACGGTGTAGGTTTGGTGACTTGACTTAAGCACGTCAAGGAAAAGCCACAGGACAGATTTTCAAGGACAGGTGTTGTTCAGGACCACTATGGAATGCCAAGTTCTCCACTGCTTTCGGAGACCAGACTGCCTTCAGACAAGACCAAAGCTTGACATTTTTCCACGGGGGAGATAAAAGTTAGGAAATATCTATGAATTGTGATGTCAAATGTTTTTCTCCCCCGAAATTTCCGTGAGAATCGAATAATTCTGAGGGTGTCTTTGGAAATCTTGCTCAGTGTTAAGAGCTTCACAAACCCGGCTTGCTATTAATATGGTATGAATAGGTATGAATTTTAAGCTTGCTATTAATATGGCTAGGTATGAATTTTAAATTTAAATTTGGGTGATTATTTTATCTTGCCAGAAGGACTGGGACCTGCAGTTAGACTTTGGGCATCACCCAAAGGTAGCTAAGAAGTCTCTGTAACACCTTTCACTGCACAGCGCAGGATTTGTGTTTGTGTCACTGCAAAAACGAAATACCTGAGGTTTCACACTCTTTTTGTGTGGAAACTGTTGGAGATCTTTGGATTAAATTCACCACTGGTACACCAAAGTATCTCTTGACTGCGATGTGTGGATCGTTCACTAATATTAAGACTACACCAAGTGAAAGGTTAGGGATCTATTTTCATATCTTATTGAGAAATTTAAGGGGATGATATTAAAAAACCCTTTAATTCATTCGGACAGTTGAGTTTTAATTAAACTGAATCTCCAGGGCTGACTCTCCAGAGGTAACAGAGAGGTCAGTTCTTGAGCAGGTGTAAACCAGCACAATTCCTGTGAGAATCTGGCCCTCAATATTTCAGAGAGTGAGAGAAAAGGGAGGGGGGGGAATCCTAAAGTATCTAAAGGGGGCTTTCAAGAAGGCTGGAGAGGAACTTTTGGCAAGGACAAGTAGTGATGGGAGAAGGGGAAATGGCTTTAAAATGAAGGAGGGCAGGGTTAGCTGGGATATTGAGGAGGAATTCCTCCCTGTGAGGGTGGGCAGGCCCTGGCACAGGGCAGAAGCTGTGGCTGCCCCTGGATCCCTGCAAGTGCCCAAGGCCAGGCTGGATGGAGCTTGGAGCCACCTGGGCTAGTGGAAGTTGTCCCTGCCCATGGCAGGGGTGGCACTGGGTGGGCTTTGGGGTCCCTTCCCACCCAAACCGTTCCGTGACGCTGCGATTCCAAACCCAGAGCAGGAAGCCAAAGCGGTGGCATTTTACTAATCACTCTCAATGCTCACTCAGCAGCAGCACTGCCACGGTCCAGCACAGCAGCTGCAGCACTGAGACACTCTCAGAGGATGTGTCTCAGCAGCCTCTGACACCAGCCACGCTCTGGTTGTCTTTGCAGCAAGGTGTGCAGAGGAGTCATGAGTGCAGGGAGTTACAGCACCGCCAGCGCGTTGGTGATGCAGAGTGAGATGCCTCCAGAACAATAAAATATTGCATAATAGAGATGCTTGGAGAAGCATTTTGGAAAGATTTTGGATAGCTATTCTTCACTTAATTAAAAAACAAAAAAAACAACAACAAAACCCAAACAAAAAAACCCCAAACAAACAAACAAAGAAACAAAAAACCAAACCAAAACAAACAAACAAAAAAAAAAACAAAAAAAAACCCAAAAAACCAAACCAAACCAAACCACCCAAACAAACAAAAAACCAACCCAAACCAAACCAAAAAAAACAAACAACCCCCCCTCCCCACCCAAAATGTCCCAAAACAACAACAGGAAAGGACAGAACACACGACATGGTAGAGCAAGACAAATTGAAGGCCTCTTCTACTAGTCATGACTTTAGTCAAGAGAGAAGAGCAAAAAACAAACAGGGAGATGAAGACTTGCCAAGCCCTGAGCAGGCTATAAATACACATATGTAAACGAGAAACCTTAACAGCACTCAAGCAACACTTGCCATCACAGTTGTCAAAAACTTATAAACAATTCACACTGCAGTTCCTTAAATGTTCCATACTCTTTTTTTCTTTTTTTCCCCTCCCTAAAACAATGAAACTAAAGTCAATAAACCCAGAAGACGGAGAAGGGTTTTAGCACTGAGAGCTCCACAGTGAACAGCGCAGTTAGACAGAGCATTCCAGCAGGAATCTGGAGGTCCTTAAATTTGTACAAATTTCAATTTGTTCTTTAGGCTGGCTGGCTTGTGTATGGGTTGGGAAACTTCAGCACTCTGCCCGTCCTCCACCCTCTAATTGGCAGCTACTGCTTGTCAGCAGGTCAGAGAATGTCAAGCAAGGACTATAAAATTCACAGAGCATTTCCCTGCCTCTGAGCTCTCAAACAGGAGATAGCACGTATCAACAGCTTGTACGAGCACAGAGGTCAGATTAGGAAGAATATCTCAGATGAATGAGACTCTGCATCAGAAGAAAGCATCTTAGAGAATAATAAAGGGCTGTGGAAAGATTTCCGTGCTCATATTATTTTTCCTAGAGATTTTTTTGCCTATAATACATTTTTACACGTTTTGTTGTTATGGTTTATGATTCAATCTGCAATCATCCCCTTTGATCTATTCATTCAGTGTGAAAAATTATCCCTCGTGTGGGAATCCTTCACATCTCACTGGCACTGAGAGTTATATCACTGCTGTCTTCTGCACTTCACTGCTATTTTTACCTTGTAGACCTTCTCACGGTGCTTCAGCAGAATTTGCATGTCTGACAGCAAAACTATAATTTAATCTCTTACAAGATAACACACATAATGCCTCTACATGCTGAAGCAGAGCTGGGTTTAAGAAAGGTTCCATTATTCATCCAGGAGACTTTCTGCGCCGTAGAGTGATCACAATTTTCAGATCTTTAATGCCTGAAAGGCTGGAAGTTTCATCACTGTTGTACAGACTTTAGGGCAGAATCCAGTGAGCAAAATAAAGTTCTAATTTTTCATGGTGAGATTCTGACCTTATGCAAAGAATGAACACCAGTGACATCAGGGAAGCTTCTTCTCATTCCCACCGGTGTCACTGAGATCTGGGCTTCCACAAGCCAGCCTCAGCCACCACCTTCCCAATTTATCAAACTATTAGTCGTTATCTCTGTCTGGATGACCCAATTTAACCCTTTGATTCCCAGGGAACAGCTAAGACATTTCATGGGCTTTGGGTGTTCTTCCTTCGAATTTTATTAGAAGTAATGTGAAAAGAAAAGAAAAGAAAAGAAAAGAAAAGAAAAGAAAAGAAAAGAAAAGAAAAGAAAAGAAAAGAAAAGAAAAGAAAAGAAAAGAAAAGAAAAGAAAAGAAAAGAAAAGAAAAGAAAAGAAAAGTGCCCTTTTGTGTTGTGGCTATAACAGTTCTTAATTTTCCAACATTTATGATAATTCCACCAAATGGAGGATATGGGAGTCTCACAAATAATCTGTAAATTTACAATGAAATTTAATTTTATCTTCTCCAAGTGTACCTAGAGTCCGGCAAATGAAAAATCATTCCATGATTTTTCTTCAGCTTTTCATGAAATCCATAATGTGTAAAATTAGGTGATGATAAAACCTTGATGATAATAGAGAAAATGGTTTGAAGAGGACCACTAAAATATTTTTCCTGTCATGATTTAGTCCACTGACACAGAGCTTATTCTTACTCCAATTCTCTGTTTGAAACACAACATTCACAAGAATGCTGAGCCACTCTCAGAAATAAATAGCCCGCATTCCTTCAGGCATAAAATAAAATGTGCTGGTCTGCTTTTCTTATTTTGGTATTGGTTTACGCTGGGGAGGATCTGTCCTTTCTGGGTGAAAATATCCCAAACTGGCAAGTCTGTGGTGTGTGACCTCAGAGTTCAACCCAGAGTAATGGCTTAGAAATAACTGTGGGTGCAAACGAGATAAACATTCTGATAATTAAAGGGGCCTAGAGAAAACATACAGTGGCACATGCACGAATTTAATCCAGATATCTACATAGGTAAGATTTTTAATGGAAAAAACAGCTCCTGTCAAAAGGGTGGTGTTTTTTTTTTGTTTGTTTTTTTGTTTTTTGTTTTTTTTTTATCATAGCATGAAGTGAGCTGGACACGTAGATCTCTAGGGATGTCCCACCTCACATGGTCACCTGCACAGAAACAAAGCAAAACCTGCGGGTGGTCCAGAGTTCCTTTCAATTCTGAGCAGAACAAAGTCCTTTCAGTTCCACAGGACTCTGAAGTCCTGATAATCAGAGATGCTTTCTTTTCAAAGGTTTCCCCTTTTTCCCTCTGAACTCCTCTCCTTCCCTGGATTCTTACGCTCATAGGAACCCTGGCTCTCTCTTATTTCTGTTTTTGGATGGAAGAAATGCACTTGCCCTTATGATACAGCATTCTTCGCTCTTGCCATTGTCTCATCTATGTCAGGACCAGAAAGAAATGAATTAAACCCCTTGGAGAAGATCCTGTATTCTATATTCTAAATATTTATTCCTGCCCATAGTAGGACACACTCATGTATGTTTTAACGAACATGTCTTGATATTTCACAGGTCTTCCTATTCCCACGAATCCGGGTGATGTGAAGGATTTTCCAGCTGGGCTCAGCAGTTTGGGTAACGCTGCCCTCAGAGCCTAATTCTAAGAGCAGTCTTCTGTGCATTAAAATATCTCCTCTTGTATAGTTCATGAAATAACAATGTTGAGAATCACCGGGTTCTCAGCCAGGACTTTCCATATGAATGAAGCAGCTGTAGGAAACGAAGTTTAAAGCTTCAGTATTAAGTTGCTTTTCCTCTGTAACACAAATTTATCAAAGCTAAATTCCCTTTAGCTTGAAGAACTGACGGGGATTTAATGATTAAATTAGGGATCAGTTGTAACTGCCTAGTCTGTAGGCAGGTCTGCAAAGATGCAGGAAAACACACCAAAACCCAGTCGCATAAAATTAAGAGTTTAGCAAAACCATAAATTGAGAGTCAGCTGTCCCAAAGAGACTGAAAGGGCAAATATGTTACAATCACTTACCAGAGGCAACAAATGGGTGGGAAGTAATGAGGATATAACCTAAAAATAAACCCCTGCACACATCTCTGTGAGCCGGGCAGACACCCACGTTATGGACACTAATGTGATTCCTTGTGAGAGCTCGGGATGACAGCCCCGGCAGGGCGAGTTTGATGGCGAAGTGAAACGGACGTGAGAAATGTGAAATGTCCTGCTGCAGATGTGACCGCCAGAGAGGTGAGAGGCGCTCCGGGCTGGAGCACCACGGACAGCACAACCAATTCAGGAGTGTCTGGGCAGGAAATGTCAGGCCTGGAAACAGCTTAAGTTCGTCAGTGGTTTGAGATATTGCTGAAAAGAATATTGCAGCTAAGTTTTGGAGTTGCACAGAAGTGTATAATCAAAGGTGAAATTTCTATGGGAAATTGAGATTATCTTAATTAACCTGCCCTTATGATTTTGATTTTTAAGCTTCAAGACTTTAAATGCCTTTCATGTTATTTTTAGGATTAAATGTTAATCCGTCCCTTTTTTTTTTTTTTAGAACAAGTTTGGGGTTTTTTAAAATTTGTTTTTCTCTTAGAAATAATAATATAATGTCATGGGTTGACACCCCTTCCTGCTCTTCAGGTTTTTCTTCCTTTTGGCTCTGTTTCTTTGAGGAAGGAATTTATTCCATTTTACTTTTAGTAATAAACTTCATTATATTCTTTAAAGTTTGGTGCCTGCTTTGTATTCCTCCATGTTCTTATCTGACAGAAAGGGGAAAATGCGAATCAAACCACTACATATATATATATAATTTAAAAACCTGACCACATTAAAGGTAAAATGTTCCCAAATTATCCAAAGATAATTTTTACATTTACAAAGCGC